>SMSR01013707.1:0-65162 GCA_019453355.1 Ceratina japonica | reverse complement strand
ATGGAAATCCGCGTGCTGCTCCTATCGCTTGTGGGATGAGTCACTCCTGCGAGGGAACGGTTATGCGTGTTGTGATACCTCCGATTCCGGTTCAATATCGAGAAAACGAGGCTCGTGAATTTTGATCGCCTTCGATTCACCCGTAAAATGAGATAAGAGAATTAAGGCATAAGCATCACGAAAACGAAAAACTTACTTTATTTCTTCGTTTTCAATCTAATGAGGCGAATCCGCTTTGAAACACTTAGATAGAAATTAACAGAAAGTAGTTTCCCAGGTAGCATGTTGTTCGAAACGGGTTGAACTTAATTTTATTCAAGCGAAGTGTTCTCCGCTTAATTTAAAGAATTTAAATGAGAAGCAAAGAAATCGATGGACTACATCTCGCTATTACTTTAGACACTGTTAACCCAGATACTACTTAGCTCTGCCTGCTTTTAATCCGCGAGCAAAAGTATTAACCTGAATTTATTTCTTATACGGGATTGGAATAAACAGAAACGATGCATCCATTCAGAATTCGACCGAGGGTGCTTGTCAACTTTTCGTCTACATTATATTATCCTGATCGAAAACTCTACTGGCTTATTATTTATCAAACGGCAGAGTACTTGACTTGTAGCTTGTTAACGTCCTACGACTGACTTAAATAAAACTGTCCTCGATAAATTGGTACTCACGTCCTTAAATAATGGTTATTTATCAACTATTTAAAATAATAAGATCCAATAACCAATGCCTAAAAATCAATTCTAATTTCACATTCAACAGGATGTGATGTTCGAGAAGCTCGTGTCGATATTTATAGAAAATTTGAAGGCAACGAATGTAAATTCTCGACAGGATATTCATTTTACATTAGCCACTGAATTTCAATAGTTTCGAGGAATTTATTATTCTACACATTTCACTGACGACCCTCCTTAATGAATAATGACTTTTTGGTTTAGAACAAATAAACATGTCATTTATTTTCGACCATTCTGTCGTACCCAGACTTACTCTAATCCATCTACTAAAAATCTGCACGACTTTTCCGGACAACCCAATATTACGAAGTCGGGATACGACTCACTGAATAAGTTCCACTCGAAAAAAGTTAGGATAACGAGCTTTGAAAATGATTGGTTCCGAGCGGAACGGGACGTATATTTATATTTGTCACATACAGACTCCGGCGCCGTAACTAGGTTTCCGTTAGCGACCGACATTCTAATGGGCACGCGAGTACATTATTTGCCTAGCACGATTCATCATCGGGTAATCGTGTTTCGTGCGCGGCACGGCTGGGCGCAGGGAATTCATTTGTGTATCGGACAGAAGGGAAATTCACTGTGCACACAGAGCGGCGTGTACGGTATACGCCCCTGCAACGCAATAACGTCCCGATCGGGCTAGCAACCCCTGTAGCGCGGAGCGCAGAGAAGGGCGTAGTCCCCGAAATCACGAGCTTATATATCCATTCAGGAAGACGATATTCGAAGGGTTCGACAAATCCGCGGGCTCGCCGGACCGTGCGCTCGGCTCGCGAGAGAGGAAACGTCCCGGTGATAAAACTCGTTGGATTATCCGGGTGTACGTACACCCCCGCGTTGTCTCGTATTGAAAACGGTTGATAGATAGTGGCTGCTTAGCGGGGGACAAACGAGACAGCGTAGTTCTCGTAAGGAGAGCGTCGTCGTTTCGCACCGATCGCAGTAGCGGTATTCTTCTTCTTCCAATCTCGAATCTGATTGAATTGCTTAGTACGATGTATATGAATACGTTTACTCTTTGATGTTTTCCTTCGATTTCCCAGTTCCTAGTTTTACGGTAACCCGATACGGAATACCAATACGGAAGACGAATTTGTTTTTATGAAACGTTTGATTAATTTATTGGAAAACAAATTGTTATTTTTCGGTAGGCAAATACGAACGTTGGCACAGAGATCGCAATTCCTGGTAGCATTTTTATATACTTTTTTTATGTTTGCCCACAACCGTTCTTTATTCAAATAAACGAGCCCCATGTAGAATCCTTTTACTGATGAAATACTTTTAAAAACTTCCGGTCGGCAAACGTTGCGCGCAGATTCAATAATCACATGTCAATAATAATTAGTAGACACGTTGCGCATATTCATTAGCCCGGTTTTAATTAAGGCTGGATATCAATTTAACTTGTAACATCCCACAAATAGCTCGAATTCAATTAACAAACCGGAATCAAATACTTGTGTGTAACCCAAATATTTACGACCAAATAAGTTGACGTCAGCGACAGGCCTGTTTTGGGAAAGATTAAATTGCTATGATCCCGTGCACAAAATTAGTTCGCCTGAACATCTGCGATCTAGCTCTCCTGACATGGTAACCCACACACGAACCGATTACCAGAGAGCAAAAAGCTTCAACCATCAAGCGGGTCGTTCAATACGCGCATTGTTCGAACTTCCTTTCACCGCGGAAAACTGTTCTGCTTTCTCTCTTCTTTTCAACCCTTCATTAACAACGGAACAACCGCGTACTCGGAAAAAAACATTTATTCTCTCCCCGTTGCTAAAGTAATCAGCAAAAATGACTTTTCAAAGAATTCGCTCGTGCTCGCCGGTCATTGAGATTCAAAGGACCCGTTAGTTTGTCTGTTAGCGTTAGCACGCGCGTCGGTCTTAACGCGGGCGGGCGCGCAGGACGAAATTTTAATTCGTCTTCGTGGCTCCTATCCACGAAACGTAGCCATTGTTCGTCACATAAAAGCACCATCAGATAGCGAACGCGGACCACCACCGTGGGATATCGACCGTCTACCCGCGTTCTCTGCGTGCGTTTTCGAATGCCGTGCGTGTGCGTGTGCGAGGGACGCGTCGCCCTTAATGGTGGTGGTGGTGTCGTTTCATGGGGTTCGCCGATGGGGGTGGGCCCGGGCCGAATAATCGACCGGGCTCGTCCATCGTCGAACATCCGAGACAACCACCTCGGGCTGTTTAATTACAAACTTTTCCCAGGCCGAGTATACGGAACGGTACGTGACACCTTCGGTCCATCGACTTTCCCCTTTTTAGGGAATCTTTTATACCTTTTCGCCTAGCTTTTATCCGCTCAAGTGTCCATGAACGGGGACAGCGATGTGGTTGAACGGAGGTCTTCCACGGATGCAGTCGATTGCTTTTACGGAGCTTCCTAGTGGATGTTGGTACTCGTTGGACTCTGTGGACACAAAAGCCGAAAGTGGAGGGACTGGTATGTTTACTTGTCGAAGGATTGGGCGCTGTTGCTTGAACCTCGTTGTTGTCTACTTTGTGGTTTGGTAGGCACCCGGTTTTTTACATAAACAAGTTGACGTTTGGGGTCTCGTTTCCTTCGTTAAGGGATGATCCTTTGTCTTGTACAAATAATCTCTGGGTAAGAAACTGTCACAAGATGTTTCAACTCTTTTATACTTCCTAGGTTCAAAAATTTCCTTTTTTACCCTGAGAAAGACGTTCTTGCGAGATAAAAATGTAATTAAGATTCATCACAGTCTGGTCACGAGATAGTTCAACTCTTTTGTACTTCTTAGGTTCAAAATTTTCCTTTTTTACCCTGTGAAGGACGTTCTTGCAAGATAAAAATGTAATGAGGGTTAATGGCACGAGAAAAGTAATTGCTGCAGTCCCACACGTACTAAATATCAGAGAGAACCGCATTTAGGATTCCAACATGAGAAATTACATGGATGGGCAAGTACCCACGGCAAGATGAAGTGCCGCGCCGTATTAAGTGTCCCTCGCGAACACCTCATCCGAAATTCATTGAAATCATTTTCGAACCCCATTCGTGCAGCGGTTCCCAGACACGAGAAAGAACTCTAGTTTAACATTTATGAAATTACTACGGACTCCATTCGTTTTCTAGATTTGCCATGACCCCGCACATTCGCTCACAAGTTACAGATAAGAAACCGTGACCAGTTATTTAAACGTGTTTCTGAAACACTTTCCTCGTACCATGATATAAATGATCTCGCAAAAGTATTTCTCCCATTGGTTTTATTCAAATCGGGGAACTGAGCGAGCGCGGGCCGTCGAAACCTTGAAATCCTCTCGCCATTCGCTTCCAAATAGATTATACAATACCTCCTTGATTTAGAGTGACGCAAGCCTCGAGTTCGAGACCCGAATTCAACAAAAGTGATCCAGTCGCTCGATCGAGTCAAGTGGTCGTTCCCTTGGTTTCCGTGCCGGCGCGTTCCCCGCCGAGAGACCGGTCTACAACGAAATTTCAGTTAGACCTGTTCCGTTCTTTTTTAAGCGGTGATTTCATTCCTGCCTGCTTCCGACCGTAATTTGTGTATCGGTCATCGAAAGCTGGCCGCCGCCGGGAGAATGCATTTCCGGGTCGACACGGCGACGACACGTGTAGGCACTGGGAGAACTCGTGGACCGAGGAACGACGGCGCGGGGACGCTTCGTCCCAGACGGGATATTAAACACACACGAGGCCGGGGACATTGGCTGGAGTACAGAAATCCCCGGAGGGTTCGTAAATATTTAGATCGACGCGACGTCGATTGGATTCGCGCGACTTTTCGGAAGTTGACGCGCGATTCGATAAAGGCCCGGTCTGTCCCTCGGTATTTGTATCCTTACGTAATGACAAAAGTTCGTTTCACGCGAGTTTCCACGGACGTGGAAGTGGCATTAATCAGGATTTCTTATCGCCGATATTCTGCACTTTTTTTTATTACTAAATTGAGACGTTTGGATTCTCCCAAACTGGTTGGAAAGTAAAGAAGTTCCGTCATAAGAATCGTTATTTTATAGGAGTCGAGAGAAGAATCTTGCGGGTCGCTTCAAGCGAAAAATTCTGTGTCTCCTTTGACATATCCAAGACCTTTGACATATAGTGTATCATAAAATTTTACAAGGAACGAGAAACATGTTTCCATCCAATTACAGAAATTCAATTTCAAAAGGTAGAAATGTTTTCAAAGAAAAACGCATCGTGTTCGTTAGCAAAGTGTTTCTCTTCATTAATCCTAGAGGGGTTGTTACAGGACTCTGTTGCCAGTAGATCATTCTATTAACTATAGTAATGATTTATGAAACTGGTCTGGTAAGCAGTAATAGTTCTTTGCTGCCATGTTTATGGGAGCGCATAAAAATCATAGTTATACATCTTTTTAAAACTATAATTACGACAAACTTAAAATTGTCAGGAAAAGAACTTAGCTGTAATTAGGCTTCCTGCTTTGCCATAAGAAGCCTAAACCTCGATTCTCGGCACATATTCTGAAATAATAGGAATATCTAGCTCGTTGGGGAGATTCTTCTTGCGTACAATTTACTCTCGCGAAATTAGGATCCCGTTTCACGGAGGGGGGCAACTTTCATTGCGGTCTGGCGAAAAGTTGAAAAGTTGATTTGCACAAGTCGCTTTCCACTTTTCGCATAACAAGCTTCTCCTCCGCTTGGAAACTTGGAATCCACAACTTTGTAATTACCAGCACGGTGTAATGGTGTGTCATGGGCGACAGGAANTCTTCTTGCGTACAATTTACTCTCGCGAAATTAGGATCCCGTTTCACGGAGGGGGGCAACTTTCATTGCGGTCTGGCGAAAAGTTGAAAAGTTGATTTGCACAAGTCGCTTTCCACTTTTCGCATAACAAGCTTCTCCTCCGCTTGGAAACTTGGAATCCACAACTTTGTAATTACCAGCACGGTGTAATGGTGTGTCATGGGCGACAGGAAGCATCGTCATATCTCGCTAAATGAACCCTCTGGGCGGCTTCTAAGTTTATTTATTCTCATTGCTCACGGTTTCCCGGCTACCCGGATACTAACGCCCGGTACAAAGCTAGAAACATTCTGCTTAAACACGGCGATACAGTTTCCAAGCGTGTTGAATTGCAGAACTGTTTTGTCCTTATTTCGTTCGCAATTATTTCCATACAATTGCCATCTCATTTCGTTTGCGGCGCATTATTTCAAATATACTCTCTGAACTGTTTCAAAACTCATTTTTCGCTATCATTTTTAAGCAAAGTGTTTCCGGGTCTACATCTAAATTTCCCTGACGCATCCGTAAGGAAGTACCTCAAACGATTTTTGACCAATCGTGACGCCACGTGCAAGTAAAACTGGTTCAAAATCGTTTGAGGTATGTGTACATCGTCGAGCAGAAATTATATTTCTGCTAATTAAAAAATCTATGATTTCCGTGTTCAGTGCTCTGTTTCATTTCAATCTGAAAAATTAGACATCGATTCTAGACAACAATCCAAGCAAAGAGAGTCATTCCTATTAATTGATTTCTCAGAAACTTATCGTCGATAACGAGAACTTAAATGAACGTCAAGCGAATCGCGAGGCAAAAGAAGTTAGTGCTCGTAAATATCTGAGAAAATTAGGGCTCCAGCATCTTAATTACAGATTAAAGGCATTCAACGGTAGAACGAATAAACGAACTTTTCTTCATGTACCGTTTATGAATGAGAACAATTGGCTAGTTAGCGTTCCTCGTGGCCCGCCGTCACGCTCACTCTAATTTAACGTGTTACTCGGAAACACGGGATGCATGCCCGATTTGTCTCGCACCCAAAACGAACACGCGATGCATCTCTCAGTAAAGAAGATGCACGACGCATGGAAAAAGGAAGGCGTGCTGGGAACGTCCCTAAGTCTTTAAATACAACGTGATCGATGATCCACTGGTGGGTGCGGCGAAAACAGTTCCATAAAACTGTTCGAGATTATTACGTCGGAAACTCTCCTCGTTTTTCACGACAAATCTACTCAATTACCTAATTATAATATTCTTGTTTTATTGACCATTCTCTAATATTTGCGTTCATTCCTATTTATGGATCTCCTGCTTTTTTATTCAGGATGCAAATCATTATGTTAAATAGACGAAGCAGAAATAGAATAAATAGCGGAGCTGGCAGTAATTTCAGATAAGAAAAAGCAATTAGCAAAAAACCGCCTAACGATATAAACGCGGAATAATCCCGATATTATCTGGCTCCATCATTTTCCGCCGCCGAGCGATCGGCTTTAACCGCGAATTACGGCCGACGCAATATCCTGTAGCTGAAAAGTCGTAACGGCACGGGGAATCACGGTCGATGTTTCTGGTTCACCTTGCAGGTGCGCGGATTCAATAAACACGCGATGGAGAAGAGAAGAAAGTGATGGTAAAAATCGAAACGGAAGAGGAGAACGTAGCAGCGCCGTAGCCGTGCCCGGGTTCGCGAGATGGAGACTTTCCTCGAGGCGCGAGTCAGTATAGAAGGCGCGTAAAATCAGGATCAGAAAAGGAGAAACATCGACGGGATCCAAGATGGGCAAGTGTTGCAGCAAACGGCAGGAGCCTCAACCTCTTGGTAAGTGGCCCCCCGCACTTTTTCTTCCGCGCGTTTCCTTTCTGCCCTCGCGGTGGAACCGCGCGATGAGCTTTCTTTCCTAACTCTCTTTTCACCCCCTTGTTTTATTTCGCTTTAAGGTATGTTCTTTCAAACTTCTGAATAAGGTTCCCTTGCGATGTTATAAAATTTTCTGCAGAATTTCGTGGGAATAGAAAAGCTGTATAATTATAAGGGAAACCGAGTTTTATTCCAAGCGACAATATAAAAATCGGCACGAATTTTCCGAATAAATATTATTCATATACCGATTGTACTTCTTGTCAGATGATACATTTCCAGAATATAATTTCCGGAGCGAAGATTAGGTTCCTTTGAATACACGAACTCGTATCAAACGCCATAGTTGTTATCGCACGTAGGATCATTTATCATGCCTCTGTGTTACAAATGTCGGTCCCGGTTTTATCCAGGTTACAAGAAAGCAGACACGGGGCTAAGCTCGAAACACAGTAATGGAGGCTCCTTGGACCGGTACACTGCTGACCCGAATCAGAGGGGCGTACAGGCGAGGGCGGACATCATACGTCCAAGGCCGACACCTTGTAAGCTCCAAATACCTCATCAGCCCCGTAAAACAAGCTCGCCTGTTGTGAAGCCTGCATGTGTGTATTTTTGTTTATTTTATATATCATTTCTGTAGCATAGAAATTTTATCTCTAAGTTCTAGCTTAAGATTTTAGTTCATAAGCCTCCGATTAATTTCGCTTAATCATTCAGATTAATTTGCCATTTGAACGAATTAAAGATGAAATTTATATTTCTTCGCTATTTTGTTGCTTCCGCAAACTATTTTTAATAAAGCATTAAAGGTATACGGTCGCGGTTATATTAGAGAGATCGTTGTTTCGTTAATATTTAGCGGTCGTCACCGCTAGTTCCGCTTGAATCCAATCGGCGCCGATCGATATTCTATCAGTTCCGATTGCGACCGCAAATACGTCGATCAGGAACCGGTACCACACCGGCATCGGCTTCGGCATCACAATTAGGATCCGACGCGTCTTAAATAGCCTCCGTTCCGCGGGCACGTGTTGTAAATTGATTTGTTCTCGTACGACAGCGCATTCGCAGAGGTCGAACAAGATCGTGGTCGCCCTGTACAATTACACCGCGCGCGAGAGCACCGATGTCAGTTTCGTGAAGGGTGACCGAATGGAAGTATTGGACGACTCGGAGCCCGACTGGTGGAAAGTTTTACACTTGACAACTTTACAAGAGGGTCTCATACCTTGGAACTTCGTGGCCGTCGAGCGTTCGGTCGAAAGCGAGGAGTGAGTCCCGACGTTGAGTCGCTTAATATTTCGATCGATAGCTCGCAATGCAAATTCAATAATAACAAAAGCTCCTATAAAAACTGAATTCCCATCGCGAGTTGCCGGTTTGTTCTTCGTCCGCCGGAAATCTTACAAAACAATCTTAACGCTTTGTTGATTTTAACGTCCAGTTGGTTCTTCGAGAACGTCTCGCGTAAGGAAGCTGGCAAACTTCTCTTGGTGGACGAGAACCCTCGGGGAACATTCCTGGTGCGGCCGAGCGAGCACAATCCCAGGGGATACAGTTTATCCGTGAAGGATTGGGAAGAGGGAAGGGGACATCACGTAAAACACTATAAAATTAAACCTCTCGACAATGGAGGCTTCTTTATCGCCACCAACCAGACATTCCCCACGCTGCCGGCTCTCGTTATGGCGTACAGCAGTAAGTTGAAAACATCCTTCGGCTATAGTTTCCGCGTCGTAGCTTCCGTCATAGCGCAATTTCGACCGGAATGTTTCAGAGAACGCGCTGGGTCTATGTCACGTGCTCTCTAAGCCGTGTCCGAAACCGCAACCGGACATGTGGGATCTCGGACCCGAGCTGCGAGACAAATGGGAGATCAATAGGAACGAGATACAGCTGATACGGAAACTGGGACACGGCAATTTCGGCGAAGTATACTACGGCAAATGGAGGAACAAAATCGAGGTGGCTGTGAAGACGTTGCGACCGGGGACCATGTCGACGGAGGCGTTCCTCCAGGAGGCGGCGATCATGAAGCAATTCCGACACCGACACTTGGTCGCGTTGTACGCGATCTGCTCGAAAGAGGAACCGATCTACATCGTGCAGGAGTACATGTGCAACGGCAGCTTGCTCGATTTCCTGAGGACGGGCGACGGCAAGTACATGCAGTTCGAGGACCTGATTTATATCGCGGCCCAAGTGGCTTCCGGTATGGAACACCTCGAGAGCAAACAGCTGATACACAGAGACCTCGCGGCGAGAAACGTGCTGATCGGCGAGAAGAACAAAGCGAAGATATGCGATTTCGGTCTCGCCAGGGCAATCGAGGACGACGAGTACTGCCCGAAACAGGGAAGCAGGTTCCCCGTCAGGTGGACAGCTCCGGAGGCCATCGTTTACGGTAGATTCAGTATCAAGAGCGATGTTTGGTCTTACGGTATTTTGCTGATGGAGCTGTTCACTTATGGCCAAGTTCCTTATCCTGGTACGTGTTGTTTCGATATGTTATATTTCGATTCCAAGTCGTCGCGTCATTGTAGATAAAAGAAGCGATACATAATAAACGTTAATTTTGTCTTGCAGGCATGCAGGGCCGTGAAGTGATCGATCAGATCAACAAAGGCTATCGGATGCCGAAACCGTTGAATCACCCGCTGCCGGACAGCATTTACCGGTTAATGTTGCAATGCTGGGACGCCAGCCCCGAGAAACGACCCACGTTCGAGTTCCTCAACCACTACTTCGAGTCATTTAACGTCACCAGCGAGATACCGTATCTGGAACCGCCAACGGACTGATACACAGCTCACATGCAGAGTCACCTGGTACCGCACGGTCATTTCCATCCAGCGCATATAAATTGCGCCATGGAGTTTTACGGTATTTACTGCTAGATCTCCAGCAAAACAGACAAAAACAACTGGAGGCTCTGTTGCCGTATCCCTCTTCGCATCGGCCACGACGGAGTCGTTGCACGAAATTGAATTTGATACTAAGGAGCATTTCACGTGATGAGATTTGGTGGCCGAGAGTTTTGCTAACGTTACCAGATATCTTGAAGCAATCGTTGTTAAATGCTGCCAAAAAACACGCCGCGACGATCGCGGTTAACTTAAGAGGTGTTCTTTTCGACTCTTTTTTTATCTTTACAATAAAAATCGAACGTCATCGAGGAAGCATTTCAAGAACAATAATCTTGTGTGCCATGGGACTTTATACGTAAAACAAATCGTTCGTATTTCGATGGAGTATCGCCCGAGACTCCGAACCCTTTACGACCAATCGTGAATAACTGCCGACTAATACCGAGTCAAATGTTGCGACTGAAACAAGAAGAAATATAGGAATCTCTCTACCCGCTACGTATCCAGTATATATTATAGAATTTAAAATGGAATCGTTCATCGTTCGAAGGTATTTATATCTAACCATTTTCACAATTTGGAGAGTATATTAAAAGTAATTGACAAAGGTATCTTACGGAAATAAAGTAAAATAATAAAAAAATGTTTAGAGGGTAGAAAGGAACCAGTTGAGAACTAAAAACGTAGTATTTTAAATAGTAGACGATATAACCGATTATAATTAGTCCGTCAGTGTATGAATACAATGCAGACAAGCGGAAGTGTTCGCGTAATTCGCGTGTGTAATCCGCGCGCGATTACTTCTTCGTTGATCACAGCCGATTTTTCCTAAGATCCGTTTCCGGGTGCATCGTTTTGTGCATCGAATGCACAAGTCTGCGTTAGGATACAATCACGTTCTGTCGACATGTACGCTACGGTTAAAAACGACTGTTTCCGTTTGATTTCGAACGTCAAGTAGGACAGTATTTTATACAAGAGATTAATACGTTTTATACGTGAACAAAGAAACTTTTTAGACGCATTTTTTTGTTCCATGAGCAATATATATTAATTCGAACGTACATATGTTCGTTCTTCAGACAACTACGTATATATTATTTTTTTCTGTGATCGCCTCCTATGAACGATAAATAACGCGACGAACATACGTTTCATACGTTTGTTCATCGCGTTGATTTAGTTACTTCCTCTTTCATATTTTTTGGCTAAAACGAGAGTAAGAAGAAGTTACTAGCTGTAAAAGAAAAAACGTACGTTATACGACCTTTTTCCGAGACAATGGGAATTTATCGAAACAAATGGGAATAAATGAATCTAGAGATATGCTACTTGAGGTAAATGATTAAGTCATCGATGTTGCTCGTACAAAGTGTCTGAAAAAAGTTGTAAATTTTCTACTAAACATACAAACGGTAGATTAGTATAGAGTTTAGGCGGTAGCTCGTGAGATAGGTATGAAATCTCCTCGGAATGCGAAGCGAGCTCGATTCATTTTTTTTTTCTCTTTCGATTCCGTTGTAAGTATGAAAATGTTTCACGGAACGAAAGTCGTTCAGATCCCGAGGATATGATATCGTTGTCTCGTCCCCCGCGGAACGTATCGTTAGACGTAAGTCCTTAGGCGTACGCTGAACTATGTCACGATGAACAGATGATATGAGCCATTATGACACTTTTAGATATTAAAGACATTTAAGCGAACAGGAACAAAAATAAAGAAAAACAAGATTAAGTGAATGAGAGCGTCGAAAGGAGAACGAGTGAAAGTGACAAAAGTGTAAGTGTGTGAGTGGCGACGCTGAGAGAGAGAGAGAGAGTGAGAGGAAGAGTGCGAGAGAAAATGGGATTACGAGCTTGTGGTGAATTGTTACACCTGTGTATATGTACGGCATTTTTTTTTCACGCGCGTCTTGCCGTGACATTAAGAAACCAGCAATAAAATGTCGCGCTCTTCGTATGGCCCCCTCCCCCCCAAACTGTTGCTCAATAGTAGAAACCGTTCTCTCTTGAAAACTAAAAAGCCCGAACATGTTTGCACTAGCAAATTAAGAACGTTCAAATGATATCAATGGAGATATGTACTTTCACGGCGTAACGCAGACCTGGAAGCATATTGCTTAGAGACAATCATAAAGTGAACATTTCTGTTTCTGAACGATGTGTTTCTGCGTTTTGCAGATAGGCTTCATGGTTCACCGGGACTCGCGAACTCGACATTATATTGCCGCGTAACATAGTATACCAATATAAAATATATAATGTTTTTACTATGATTAGCGAGGCAAACACCATACCTTCGTTGTGTGAGTTGACTAATTTATTCTATATATATATATAAATATATATAATATAAATAGGTATGATGCGGTGAATGCACGTGAAAAAGCATCATGTTTAAGTAGAGTTTAGAAAGGTAGCTGTATTACGTCCAGTAAACTTTTTCTATGAGCGTTTTATACCGATCAAAATGTTGTTGCGTTTCACACGGAGAAATGGTCATTTTAAAGATTTTTCGCTAACGATCATGTTGTCGCCATAGTTCGTAGATTTGTATGAAATGCGTACGACCGCCGCGCGAGTCCGGCGGTATAGTTTTTTGTCCATCGTGGATGTATAGAAAGTAAAGTTTCAGTTCTCCATCCTGAATGTCTCAAACTGTCGCATGTAATGTCATTTCATTCGAGCAAGAGACGAAGAGAGTAGAATATTTAAATGTTAAATACTGGTAAGGGCATCATGTGGCCTTTCCACTGGACCTAGAGACTGATATCGTTTAGACAAGAGGGACAAATCAATTGCAATTTCGAAGTTTTCTATTGAACGATTATATTCGACAAAATTTCTCACGCGTACCTAAATAAAAGTTTCGATTTAATACGAAGGACAGTTGCCATTACATGTATAATTCAGAACTATGTTTCACTTTTAAAAAGCGTCTGCTTCTCATTTACCTATTGGTAAAGGATCAATTTCGAGCAGACATGCTCCGTCTATTGCATTTAAAATTATAGATTTCGAAGAACTGTTCGAATAAAAAAGAACCAACAATTTTTAATCAGCGTATTTCGCGACGAATTCAAAGTCGAATTCTAATCGAGAGAAGCTGCACGTTTTAAAATTGCATTATACGATTTTTTAAAACACTCGTCGATCATTCGATTTGATTGTTAAGGCTCCAGGTTGAAACGTTTCGGACTTATCTTTTGCAGCGCATGGATGCCGCCGTCACGATTATTGATCAGATAGTAATTTATAACTGTATTTCTATTTTTATTACTGTTATCGAATTAATTTCAACGTTTAGTTATTAATTCGCGAATGACTGCTTTTATATGCCAGCTATGATTCGTATCTATGGCTTTCTTCTTCCGTAATTCTAACTGCGTCTCTCGATTTGGAGGCCAAGTATCTAAAGATATCGATCATTTTCATTCTTGCATTATTCGTAAAATCTATGTGCACTCGTATGGCAAATCGTTCGCTTGGTTTTTCTATTTAAACAAAAAGTCCGTTTCGTTGTGGCTCCGTTCAACTGAAATTTTAATAAATCTGTGATATAGTGACAGACCTCATGTTTTGATACAGAGTTTGATTATTGCGCGGGGCTACCAACGAAATTCCAAGCGTCTCAGAAAATCTGTTTACGAAATCATATGTTCGTAGATGTTTAAAGGGGGGAAAAAAAGAGAAAATGAGTACAGTCGTCACGTGATGCGCACACCAAATAGATGGATATTTTTTAATGCATTTAGGCTTTCGTCAAAGTTCTTACACAGTACACCGCGCGTCAACATGGTTCACTCGTACCTAAAGTAAAAATGGATCAATATATCGTCATTGTTTATGTACCAAAGCTTATTATCATTAAGTAATTTAATGGTTACTTTGTATCATTGTATTAAGTACCATAAGCCTATGCAGATAAATATATTATGTATCATATTAACAAAACATAATATCCTCACTCATTTCTACCACTTAAAATTATATTAATTATATGTTCGTCAACGAATGCGAATTAGACTGGGAATTGAAATAATAAGACACATTAGTTGCAAGAGATTTATTCTAGTGCCAATGTTTTGTTTTATCTTACAAAATTTTTTAGAAACAAATATATATTAAAATTTTCATTAGGAAGTTAATCAAAACTTAATTTGACACAATCGATTTTAGCAAACAAACGTACATTATGATTCGTTTTTACACGTCTTATCGCTTCCTTTGAAACAATAAATTGAATTGAATCAGTTTTAATACTCTTCTTCTCTACAAAAACGCAGATGTTTTGTCATTTTTGTTTTTTTAATTTTTTTTGTATTTTTTATTGTGTATTATATGTAATTTAGGTACCAAATTAAATTGGATCCATAGCAAACGTACAGTATTTAGACTCGCATTCATGCATAAACATTGCATGTCAGCCCTTAAAAAACTGTATAAGAAATCTGTTACAATTCAATATATTATAATTAAATATACATCATTTCTGCCATGTGTGACATCTTCTTTGGAATATGAACAAACTCCTCGAAGTAGCTGGCAAGCTCATCGATGGTGACATCGCACGAAGGTGGAGATATTCTTGCTTGTACCGAACATGTGTTTGAACTTGAAGGCTGACCAGCAGAGCTGGTTGTTTCCGATTGATTGGTACCGTTACCTCCGCCCGGGCCAGGGCCCCTTTTTAAGCTTGGCATTGTGTTACTACGTGCTCGTTGAAAACTACTAGCTTGAAAATTATCTTGGATGCTGGTGTCGTCCTTAGCTTGCCTAGAGTCTTGACTAATGTTTAGCGCTTTGAAGTCCTTCGTCACTGAACCATGACCAAAGATCTTCGAATTTTTACCACAAATATTAAATTTACATGTTTCTTTAAGCAACGTATCCGCTATATTATCACTAATACAATTTAATTTTAGAACAGCCTGTTTGATTATCGAGTTCTTCTTGTCCAATACTCTTTCATTCTTTGAAGGTTTGAAATTCGTTGTGCTTTTCACCCCTCTCGGGCCAATGACAGATGACGTTGTCCTTACAGGCATGGATTTCTTTTGAAATAGATAACTACTGTCAGAACTGACATTTTTACTTTTTGTTCGAAATGGATTTTGTGGTTTTGCCTTTTCAGTTGGTGTTACACTGAAACAAAAAAATAAGGATCGACAATTAATATCACTTGTAAGAATTAGTTAACGATTGTCAACGTTTTCTGAATTCCAAAAAGTCGATCATTCACATCCGGAAGAATTCGATTGGGAAAACGATTCGGAAACGTCAATACAATTTTAACCAAAAGATTATTTAAAGGCATCCAGTGATGAATCATCATTCGTGTCATATAACCTTGAATCAAATATTGGTAAACGGTAATTCCAATGCCGCTTACGCAATAACATCAAACCAAAAGAATTCATATTACGACTGCTCGATGACGTTGACTCAATTAAACGGTATTAAAAAATAATAATAATAATAATAATATTTAGTATAAATCAACATCTGTTCACTTTCTTTTATATTTTATTCTTATTGATCGCCTATAACTCGCAAGAAATTCAAGAATAGCATTTCCGTAAATAATACATGACATACTCTTGGGACGATTTAAAAACCCGTTCGTGAGATGTAAACATTTCAAGCTGCTTACAGATCGCAGTCGATGTTATTTCGCACCATCAGGAACAAGAAGTGACGATCGTTAAAATGCGTGTTCACGAGTGCTTGCATCGTTTTAATAAATTAAAAGGCACGTGCCGCGTAAACAACAGTGCCCGTCGCCGCGTAGCTCGCGAAACGAGATATGTAAACCGTTTAATCGAAGACCTTGACCACACGTCGGAAAGGGGTTGAATCGCGAAACCTCTACGATCGGATACAACGAATGCACTGGTACTACACTGGTTTCGGAATGCTCGAGGGGTGACTGTGGGAAAGGGACGGTCGCGAAGGAGCAGGCGCTTTAAAATGTGCCTTTCGGCGGGTAAGTAAATGCTTACTGTGGACAGCTCGACGAGAGTCGATCAATTTTGAGTTTCTCCAGACTCGCCGGCAATACATCGTCGGCCATGGTAACGATTTTGCACGGTTCTGCACTCAACGTACTGGGATACATGGCATCATGCCGAATCACTGTTGGCAAACAAACGTTGACAGCGCGTCGGAAAATTCCAGAACGAGGAATACAACGTCCCTCGCGTATAGGTTAGAACGGTGATGACGACAGCCTGAATTCGTCGACAGCGACATTCACTGCGCTGTTTTCTTTCTCGGATTACGCTCGCGCCTTTTTTCTTGATTGCCGCACATGCTATTCACGCGCGTAACACTTCGGCCCGCGTTGTCGTGGCCCACACGCGTCCGACACCAATCGCTCGTGGATGCGACGGTCGCGATCAATTAATCATCGACGGCACGTAAATAAACAGAGTTTTGCGCGCAACTGCCATTCCGCTCTACTGTTGTCCGATTCGATAGCGGAACCATCGAGGCCAGATGGCGGCACGGGTGCGTCTCCGCCGCGCGGCCAACGGCTCCGCCATTTAAACTTTCGAAACTTCCAGCGATGTCTCAATGAAGGGCTCACGAATTCAAGGACTTACCTCCGTCCCGCAGAAGTCGGCCAGCAAACAAGTGATCAAAGTCAAATTACAAATTGCTTTCGTAATAGACTGTAACGTTTACTTACACGTGTATACTTTTATTGAACCTCAAGTACAACCGTTTATAATTCATGGCGTGTGGTGCGAATTTGTATCTTTACGTTCTATGAATGTTCTTCCGTTTTGCAGTTTCAATGTAGAATTTATAGAAGTTACGCGAATATAAGCTACAAACATAATACTGCGGATTCGCGTGCGACTGTCCTTTGACAGATTTTGCATTGCATTTACGGCCGCTCTGTATAAGCTGCCAAGATTTAAGTAGAACGAGAATACGGGTCATAATATTGATCAAACGTATATGTTTTGCGTCATTAAGGATGTCGTGATTCCCGTGACACTTACTATAGAGCCCACCGAGTCTCATGGGATCGATCTAAACCGCGGTTAGAGCACGATATCGTGAAACGAAATAGGTAGGGCTTAATCCGTTCCTTACCTCGCTCGCGAGGTCCCCGTGTTCTCTCGCGTGCACGCGTGACTCGTTGTGTAAATCTTAAGATAAAATGTAAGCGAAAACGAATTCACCGTCGGGATTTATGGAAGTATTCCGTATCGTGTACCGCGCGATGCTTTATTTTCTTCCCTTCACGCGAGTTTTAAGTACCCCCTCGAAAAAACTAACAACTAACGCAATATTTCGACGTTCTAATTTATAACATTTTCCAGTTGCTTAACATTTGAGGTCTTATTATACGTTAAAACAGGTAAGGAACGAAACTTCGTGACAATTTCAATAGGAATTCTAAAGTGAAGATTATCTGAAACATTTTCATAATTGTAACTCTAAGAAATATTGAAGTATTATGTTATTATGATTGTTGATAAAAGTGGTATAGAAAAGCGTGAATACTTCAGGTAGCGAGGCTTGTTTCATCGAACAACCGGTGAATCAATCAACGAGGCGTACGATACCTGACGTATGTACATACATAGTTCGCAAGGCGCTTTATTTTAGCGTACGAGCGAAATATTTACGAATTCCTCGTGCCGAAAGGCACTCAAGAGCCTCGGGAATACGTCAGGTTAAAACAACGGTAACCATCGTTCATTCCATTCAGCGATATTCTCATATTTCTCCGCTTGTTTAGTTCCTTCGTCTATCCTTGGAAATTGGAACACTCCACTTTCCCCCCTCGAGTCATAATTCCGCGGTGCACGTACATAGAGACACAAACGACCTGCCAAGCCTTTTGCTCGAATACATTTTTTCTAATAATATTATTCCTCATTTCTCTATATAGAACGCTTTGTACACCGTCTACTGCGCGTATCACACGCCTTACAATGTACGAAGATATGTTTGTGAGAAAACAAGCAGAATCGCGAAACAGATTGATTTTATCAATCGGCGAGCGTTGCAAGATCGTTTCAAGTCGGATCTAGTTCGATCGTTTCGTTTTCTTACTTAAGCGGCCAGAAACGCGGATTGGAATGTTGCCAAAAACGTGGTACAAGTGCACGGCGCACCCACGTCCCGTTAACGCGTTCACTTCCTGCGGACTTGCACGCGTGTTGGAGAGGAGCTCGCGGAAACTCTCGTTCGCCGTTATAACTCGGGTATACTTACATTTCACGATTACTAATCAGGCAATCTTTACGATCGTCCGTGGTGATTTGTTGCAGTAATCGTCGAGTTCGTCGTAACGGGCTGATCGCGTAACACGACGAATCCCTTGGCCGAATTCTGGACACGTTCTCCACCTGTGAGAGAGAAATGTCGCGACGGATTGATGCCGTTCCTGATACAGTACGCGAGAGGTGTCGTTCCCGTTTGTCGTCGACATCTGTTTCCGCCGAGTTATTTATAATATGATCGAATGTAACGGAACTTGATCCCCGTCGACGGCGGCGCGGTACAACGCGCAGCCAAAGGCTCGTTTCAGGGTGCTGGTAACGATTATACGCGTACGTACGTATGTATAGATAGACTGTAACTTTGAAGTGGCCGAAGCCGAGGTGGGAAATATCGTAACGAGACGTTTTAACCAGATTTTGAGAACTATATTCTTACTTTACGAGTTTTACATATGTAGACACTTTGATTCTGTTTGGGATATCTGTTTCATATGGATCATAGTCCGCGGAAATACGCTTAGGTTATTCACCTCGAAAAATCGCTAGTTAAGAGGATGATTTAACTCGGAAATTTTATGGTTGGTTTGTCTGGCCCGTATCGGCCGATTCTACTTACGGGACGGAATTAGATAAAGACGAACGTCTGTAAATTGTTGTATCGGAGCAATTTATGTGACGCACTCTTCTAAACTGATTCGTTAACATACTAAATGCTCGGGCAATTCGAGCTCATGTTGTCAATTACACTTGTTTATTGTGCCCGTCGTTGTTATNCCATATTCTTACTTTACGAGTTTTACATATGTAGACACTTTGATTCTGTTTGGGATATCTGTTTCATATGGATCATATTCCGCGGAAATACGCTTAGGTTGTTCACCTCGAAAAATCGCTAGTTAAGAGGATGATTTAACTCGGAAATTTTATGGTTGGTTTGTCTGGCCCGTATCGGCCGATTCTACTTACGGGACGGAATTAGATAAAGACGAACGTCTGTAAATTGTTGTATCGGAGCAATTTATGTGACGCACTCTTCTAAACTGATTCGTTAACATACTAAATGCTCGGGCAATTCGAGCTCATGTTGTCAATTACACTTGTTTATTGTGCCCGTCGTTGTTATGGCTACTTCATTTCACGCTTATTCCCAGTGGACCGCGTAACTGGATCATTTTAATAAGCTTCGAGATTCTCGCGACGACGCATTTAACAAACCTAATCTTAGATGATTAAATCTTACTATATCTTTACTGCGAATCCGACATCATCGTCGCATTTAAAACAAGACCGCGAATGTCCATTTCGCTCCTCTTTTCATCAGAGTTGGCAAACTTTTTTTGGCTTTTATTCTTCATTAAAATTTATTGTATACGTTATGAAATACATTGTATTTATTAATCGGCGATGAGGAGAACGCTTCCGTCACGGTGCCTCCAAGAAAAACGTGGTCCATTGTGCCAGGAGCCCGAGCCAAGTCCCGCCACAATAATTCTCGGCTAATTCTTATTGGATCAACCAGGAGGGTTATACGTTTCGTCCGCCCGCCTCTTCTTCTTCACCTTGCAAGACCCCCGATCGGCTTAATGGCTCACCTCCATCGCGGGTTTCAGCCTAGAAAACCAACGAGGCTGGCCGCGGCGGGCGTCGACAACCGCGGCCAAAGGCGCGGGACGATATTTATGAGGGCCCTTACGGTGGAACGTGCCGCGGCGACTTCAGCGGGGGTGTTCGAACCAGGGGGGACGCCGGAGACCAACCATGACGGAAATAGCAGCAGGATTTCTCGGTGGAACGACACGCACTTTCGACACATTCCCTTTCCCGCTTCCGCGTAATTTGCTGGAATCCCTGAAAACACTCGGCGCCCGTCTATTCTTTTCATTAAAATTAAAAGGTTTTAATTAGATCAAATTTCGGGTTTAGACGATCGGTATGGATCGATTCTAAACGTAAAGGGACTTTAATCATTGGCTAGTTCTGGCGGCACAGATTTCTTTAGAAATATCCCACGTTCTCGTTGTATATTTTCCGAACCGAGATTAGCAAACCATTCGCAAACCGTGGATATAAACGTTTACACGGATAACGTATCTCGTCCAGGCGCCACGTGCGTTGGCACGAAAATACCTCTCAAAATTCGCAATCCGAAGAAATATATTATAAACCACGGCCACTTCGCTGTGTCCATTCGCGACACGAGATCGCTCATAAATTCCACGGTGACGAAAAATCGTGCACTTCGTTTGCTAATAACGCGAGTCGGAAAATAAACAACTTCTTCATTTGCAATATTGTATGCAGCCGTAAAACAATTGATAAGTTCGTCGGGTGACGAACAGACTCATTTCGTGCCGGACCATATTTAGTCCGAATCAACGTGGCGCGATGTAGGTAAGTGTACGGTTGTAACGGCCGAGGGTGTTCCTACAATTTTAGAACTCGTAAATCGCCCCTTCTTTGATTTCGTTCTATGTGTTTTACGATCGCCGCGTTCGGAAAGATCCGGCGTTCGAGCAGGCGTCGAGCGTGGATCGCACAAGTGGTATAGCCAATGCGCGTATCAGACGCGGCCGAGGAATTACATTTTTAAAGCGTGCGTCGATTCGGAAACCACGATTACATCGGCCGCTCCGTTCGCGTGTTCGCTTTTTGTCTCTGCGGGGTGATTGATACGGCTCGCTTCGGTTTTCGCGATACTTTAGTTTCCGTGACTAATACGCCGCGTTCTTCGTGTCACGCTCCGTTTAGATTTATAGCGTACCAGAGAAAAATAGAATCGGGCATTCGTTATTATTCATCGCGTACACACCTGTTTGCGGCGTACGAGTCTTGATAAAAATGCAACGGTGGGTGGGTTATTTATATGCACGTGAAGTAGTACACGGAAAAGTTCGATCAAATAGAATTAGGAGATTCGACACAAGCCTTGGCGATGGAACACAGAGGAGGAGGAAACTTGAGAATCGAAAGCACAGTGAGAGGGCAGGATATCTGATCTATACAACGGACGAAGCGTTCTCCCCGCGCGCAACGGAACACGTTGCAGTAAACCTATTTTTGTGGAACAAGAATCTCTGCTTAACGCGTTAGAAAATAGCCCGGAGGGATTGCTCAAACAAATGATTCGTTTGTGAGGGAACAAAGCGAACCGTGTTCCCGCTTAGGCCTTAGAAAACTGAGGGTCTCGTATTTGCGTTGCGTTTAAGCTGGCCAAGTGAAAAACCGAAACCGACGAATCGACTCGCGTCCGAGTTAAGGGTTAAAAGACTCAACAATGCAATTTGAAATTCTTAGAATATTTCCAGAAGTCGATTTGATTTCAAATATAATTTATTTAGACGACAAACTTATTTGTTTTGGAGTAACAGATCGGTACAGTAATAAAATAGAATAAGGTTCGATCGGCGTCGCAAACAACTTTTATTCGAAGAGAACGCCCACGAAATGATTCAGTTGTTACGCGACACAACAGTGGACGGTGTACAGAAATAAAAAATGATCCCGACCTTAGCTCGAATTCTCGCTCCGCGGGCTCCTCTTATTGCTGTCCACGGATTCGGATGGCGGTTGCTTGACAATAATTGTAACTGATGAGGAGAACGTAGCAGACGGNCGGCTCGCTTCGGTTTTCGCGATACTTTAGTTTCCGTGACTAATACGCCGCGTTCTTCGTGTCACGCTCCGTTTAGATTTATAGCGTACCAGAGAAAAATAGAATCGGGCATTCGTTATTATTCATCGCGTACACACCTGTTTGCGGCGTACGAGTCTTGATAAAAATGCAACGGTGGGTGGGTTATTTATATGCACGTGAAGTAGTACACGGAAAAGTTCGATCAAATAGAATTAGGAGATTCGACACAAGCCTTGGCGATGGAACACAGAGGAGGAGGAAACTTGAGAATCGAAAGCACAGTGAGAGGGCAGGATATCTGATCTATACAACGGACGAAGCGTTCTCCCCGCGCGCAACGGAACACGTTGCAGTAAACCTATTTTTGTGGAACAAGAATCTCTGCTTAACGCGTTAGAAAATAGCCCGGAGGGATTGCTCAAACAAATGATTCGTTTGTGAGGGAACAAAGCGAACCGTGTTCCCGCTTAGGCCTTAGAAAACTGAGGGTCTCGTATTTGCGTTGCGTTTAAGCTGGCCAAGTGAAAAACCGAAACCGACGAATCGACTCGCGTCCGAGTTAAGGGTTAAAAGACTCAACAATGCAATTTGAAATTCTTAGAATATTTCCAGAAGTCGATTTGATTTCAAATATAATTTATTTAGACGACAAACTTATTTGTTTTGGAGTAACAGATCGGTACAGTAATAAAATAGAATAAGGTTCGATCGGCGTCGCAAACAACTTTTATTCGAAGAGAACGCCCACGAAATGATTCAGTTGTTACGCGACACAACAGTGGACGGTGTACAGAAATAAAAAATGATCCCGACCTTAGCTCGAATTCTCGCTCCGCGGGCTCCTCTTATTGCTGTCCACGGATTCGGATGGCGGTTGCTTGACAATAATTGTAACTGATGAGGAGAACGTAGCAGACGGCGCTGTTGGTAGGAATCCAAGATCCTCCTTGCAAGAAATCCGCTGTGTTGTTTGCAAGGAAATTAATAACGTTCGTACGGTTTATATTTCTATATTTGTGGTGCGCCGCGGTGGCTGACTCCACCATTATTTCATTTGCGGCTGAAGCCGATCTTACGAAAAAGATACATTTTATCAAATTGCTGGACACCCACCATTCCGCCTGATGCATGTCAGATAAAAATATCAATTACATTCTGACACGTGACTTGATGACGTTCCTCGCTTATGTTCAAAATTACTCGCTCGATTGTTTCATCCAGGAATATTACCTTCTACGTCGGTCTAAAAATCGTCCAAGTGTTTAACATCGCTCGCGAGTCTTACGTTTATATAAGTATTCGATTATTTTTTATTTAGGAATATAATGAATTGAGAAGACTTATTTTTTAATATACCGTTGATTTCATGAAATTCTTCGAGTTAGGTATTTAGTATACTTTTCGAATCAACTCCTTAGCTCTCCTAGTAACAGCTCGTTCACGGTTGGGCGTCTTCTGTGGCCGTTTAATCACGCGAAGAAAGCCGAAACGTTGTTAGTGGGATCCGTCACGGGCACAATGAGACGCGAGCAAAAGAGCGCGAGGTATGCACGTTTTGCGCTTTGTCTCAACAATGTATGTCCTCCGTCTGCACTAAGGACCACGACAAAGTAAATTACGGCTGTGGAGGAGAAAAAGATCGACACAGCGTAGAAGGTAAAACAGAGAGATTTGTGCTTCTCTAATTGCACGCGCAGGGTGATTAATAGCAGTTGTTTGCAACTGCGAGAGGCAAAAATGGAACCCGCGGATATTTAATGATTCGATCAACGATCAAATCGAGGAACGATAAAAATTCACGCTGCCTTGTATATATGTATATGTTATCTAAGAGAATTTGAAAAATCTTTACCACGCGTCAGCAATTGTCTCTGTCGAGACTGAGTTCGTTCCTCACAATTGTGGCTTGTATATTATTGGAGGAAGACAAATGTCTGCAGCTGCTCTTATTTGTCAATGCGTGTAACGACGAGCTGTAAAAAAGGAATGGAACTGGCAATTGTCGCAACGGCAGTATATAATATCCTTTGTTTTATCCTTTCCGCGAAATCGAGAGAATAATCTGTTATAAACGTTAAAAACAGTGGGATAAAACTGATAACGTTTAATTGCCCATATTTCGTTGCCGAATAAAATGTTTCCTTCGTTAAACGCGTGTCAGCATTCCATATTTGGCAATTTGTGAACTCAGACTCTAATTCAATGAAAATATTGGGATAATTACAGAAAAGAATAAATATTTTATTAATAAGAACGACGATTCGATACATAGAACGGAGGACCGTGAACGCAGTAAAGTTGCAAAATCTCGATCGCGTTTTTCGAGTAATTTACGATTTCTAAAAGCGATTCCCTGCTTTGGAGCTGACATTTGTGAGAGCATTGTCGATTTAGACGGCGGCTTGTCATCGTCGCGGACACACCGAGGACAGGTTCAGCTCGTTATCTGCGCGGAAAGGGAACGAGGCAGACACCCTCGGCTGACAGAGACCGATGTCGGCGTAAGTGTAAAACGTTTTGCTTTGCCCCACGTGGCCCGTCACTCACTTTCGCCTCTCCTCGCCGTGTTCCTCCTCGCCGTAAATTATGCTCGTCGCTACCGGCGGCGGTACACCGGTAAGACATCCGTCGTTAAACGACCGGAATCAATTTGTGGGCCGAGGAAGACAAAAATCAATGGAACGTGTCGCGTCGTTAAGGGAATGATCTGTCCGAAACCGTGAGCGTAAAAGGCTCGAGCGGATTACGGCGATTGTGCAAATGCGATCGTTAAACAGCCACGTGTTTGGCATGACGGCCTCCTGGCATGGAATCGCGTGCCATGTGCAATTTGCAACCACTAAAATTAGACGTTCCACCCTCCGTTAATACGGGGAGATCGAAGTGATTTTCGATAAACGATCGGCTCGTTCGAGGTACTCGGTCCCTTAAGTGCTCGTCTATTTAATTTACTGCATTCGCCCTTTCTTATGAATTGTTCAATTAAAATATGCTACCCAAATCATAAACATAGACAGGAAAACAAATAAAGACACGTTCAACAAATATATTTAATGTAAAATCACTGTGCAATGGGCTTTCTGCCCGTATAATATCAATAAATAAATAAATCCATGTCGTCCGTAGAAATGATCCGATCTTTACAAATTATTGCATACCTAAATAAAATATGGTATCCAAACGATAAATCCATATCGTCCGTAGAAATAATAATAAATTTACAAATTATACCTAAATAAAATATGAATCTAAACGAACTCTACTGAAACCTTAATTTGAAAGGAAAAAGATTACGTAAGTTCCCAAACAAAAGTCAAAATGGAATTCATTAAAAAGTAGGAATCTAAGCTTGGTATAAAAACAAACGATTGATAAAATGTTTTCCGATACCTGATGAACGGAGATCGGGAGACTTGAACGTTGGCAGAGATGATGTTCGAGTGTTTGCTTTGGCAATCGGACGTCACGAATCCACCGCGGGTGGTTAAAACTCGTCCCGTCGCTTCGCGTCCGAAGTGACTTTACTGCCATCGTGCAGGATCGCCTAGTAGATTGGTTATGATGTGACGCAGACAGCTGTGAGAACTTCATTATTTAACGGTTCCGTGTGTCACTTTTCGAGCGCTCGCTTTACCGTTCAGGACCGCTTTAGAATGGTAACATCAGCAAGATTTACGTCTAGTTGTCTGTGACTCGTTAAATCACTGTCTATAGACGTAAAGTAGGCTTTGCGTACATAAATCAGTATAATCTACGATTGAAGAGATCCGCAAATTGAAGCAACACCAATATATTGTTTATATTTTTGCGTTAAGCTTCGATCACATTTTATCTGGCTCTTAATTATTTATTCATTATGTTGGATATGGAAGCGAGAACCATGATGTGAAGATAAAAATGTGCTTCCAAGTCGGTCGCAGTTTTAAATTTTCAATTTCCATCACATTAGAATATGGTTTATTTCAGACGCGATTTATTTACATTGAGAAATTCGTTGATTCGGTACAAAATGATTTATAAGTATTACTAAAATGCCAGGCTATTCAGTAAAAGTTTGCAAAAATTGGAATGGCAACAACAAGAAATGAGAGAAGATCCTTTTCAGAGAAGGTATTATAATACATTACAATATTAAAATACAAATCTGTAAAGTGATAATTATTTCTACATAGATGATATCACTAAAAGGCGGTCGGTTTCAGCGCATCGAGCATCTCGTTCGATCATCTTTTCCCTTTTCCCGACAGTTGAACAAATGATGCTCATTTCTAAGTGCAGTGGATCATCGCGCGCTTGCAGATAATCCATAGCGGATTTCGTGTTCGCGAACGCCGGCTTAATATCTTGTCACGCTCGCGATGCGGGTGTTCGCAAAGAGGAACCGCCCTCTCGAGCATAAGAACACATTTTGGACGGGGCCGAGACACATTAAAGATTCTGTTTACGGATTATTAATCAGAATGGTATATTAGCGGACATTACGCTCGGTCTTGAGTCGAAAATGAGCGGTCATTAAATCGCCGTCGGGAACGTCAGTCGCTTAGTAAAGCAATCATGTTCGTCGCTTCTATCAAAGGGTAAATATAACGCGACCGATCGATGATACATGTTCCACTAGAATTTGACGAAGGGAAGAGAAATTCGAGAGAATCGATGAAAGGAAAATAGAAATAATGTGCAAAAGATGCTCCTTGAAGTTCTTTATAAATTATTATAAAGGATGAAAGTGGGTTCTCAGAAGGATGAAGTAAAGACGTAGTCAATAGCTCTGGCACCGCTTCGATAACGAATTTATGAATAGAACAAAGTTGATTTAAAACGCGATTTAAATGGAAAATGGGTAAGAGGCGGTGGAGGAGCCCCACTTGTCTTTTAATCAGCGAACGAAAATACACCTCAAAGTGTAAACCATCGAGAAGTGGCTCTTTACCGTTCTCATTTACAAACGCGAGCGGCGCCCATCATGGATACGCGTGTCATCATTTTACATTAAGCGTTTCCATAAATTTAGCGAATCTAAATGTTTCTAATAAGAGGAAGTAAGCGGCGCACGCCGCTGGTTGTATAATGAATGGCCACGAAATGCGTCGCATAAGTTTCAGCCGGTAACGATTGCTAATCAAATATAATGGTAATAGTTATAGGGCACCGTCAGAAAACGACTTAAACAGAGAAACCAACACTAATAATAGAGAAACATCTTATTTATAATTGAATATTATTTATTAACTTGTCTTTTACAAGTTCTCGTTGTTTAACAATGGATGGAACTAAAAAAACAAATTATACTAAAAATAGAGAAACATCTCATTTATATTTGAATATTATTTATTAACTTGTCTTTTTACAAGTTTCATTGTTAATTAATAAAATAATGGATGGAACTAAAAAAACAAATTGTACTTCATGAATAATTAAGCATATAAGAAATTGCTAGCCTTTACGCTTGTCTAACCAACTACGTCTTAATCTACTGCATGCGGTTAGTTATTTCGAATCAGGCACAGGATTTCATACCAAATTCTTGCATTTTTTATAAACTATCCACAAACTAGATCATCCACTTCGATATTTAATAATATAATATATGGAATTAAAAAAAAGCAAATTGTGCTTCATGAATAATTAAGCATATAAGAAATTGCTAGCCTTTACACTTGTCTGACCAAGTACGTCTTAATCTACTGCATGCGGTTAGTCGTTTCGAATCAGGCACAGGATTTCACACCAAATTCTTACATGTTTTATAAACTATCTAATTCAAACTAAGATCATTCACATCAGTTATCGAATTAGTTATCACTATTCAACGCATCCGTCGGAAAGACGGAAGACGGCCTTAGCTCTCCAACGATCGTCTCTTGCGATCGAAATTCAAACGTCTTCGAACTGCCTTATGGGCTTAGCGTTTGTTACACGTGTTCCCTTTGTCGCAGCGTGAAAATCACTGCATAAAGGCACAGCGTCGACGTGGAACGGTCGGATTATTAATACGGGACGCGTCAGTGCGTGCACCTACCTAGCAGGCGCACCTTAGCGCAGTTAGATGCACCTTTACCGCGGCAATAGAAGCGGCAATATACCCGTTCCACGCAATTTCTCATTGGTTTAGCGAGCGTGACGAAGGACCGATATAGGAAAGCTTCGTTTATTAATAGAGTGATAAACAAGCCGGACGCGGATGCCGAAATTAGATGTGGGCTGCGAGGAGGGAAACGTCGACGGATCGGCGAAAAGATAAAAACTGCGGCTTACCCTGGCCGATCCGCGAGCTTGATAAAAATATTGCGATCATTCGCGCGATCCAAACGACGTCGTGACTTCGCTAGAGAAAAATTCAAGTCTCGATTCCTCGATTATTTTTAACAATATTTCAAGCAAAATGATTTGAAATTCTCGCAGATTGCCGTCGCTTTATAGCATAAATCTTGCCGATCTTGGTGACGAAATTTCTCTTCGAAACAAGTTGAAACCTTTAAGGATGTTCTGGAGGTATATAAAAACGTTCAGAAATTCTTGAAACGTTAACAAAACATAGTTTTTACTACATTAAAGCAATTATCAAAGTTTGGGTTCGATTCACTTCATCGTTTAAAAATTGTAGCAATTTGAAGTTTGCATATTTTAACACGTCTTCTTATGGAGAATTCATAAAATTCCACTTCAAATCCTATTTAAACCTTGAAAAAACGTTGCCAGAAACTTCAATTTTTTTCTATATATAGTAAACACTATATAATTAATTAATAAACAAAATTTATTAATGTTCACTGAATGTAAACTACTACAAAATGTCATCAGAACATACTTTTATACAAATTTGAGGTGTTTATTTTCAATAGCAATTATAAATATTGCTTTCTGAAGTATTTTTGAATTATTTAAATCTTTATTTTTAACTTTTTATTATGTAATTGTCTATATTTAACATCATCTATTTATTTTCTTTAAGTTGAAATCAGAGGGTACAATCATTCAAAAAAGTCACATAGAATTTTTCTAATATTAAGAAAACTTGATTAAAAAGTCAGTATTAGGAACAATACACTAATTAAACAAAAGCTTTCGGAATTAATCTATATTTTTAATACAAAATATACATCATAAATAGCCTTCATTGCCAATATATTGACGAATTTCGAATTTTATGTACTTTTGTCTCCGATTATACCTCCAGGACATCCTTAATTGGAAAACGTGCTTAGATAAAATATGTATTGCTACACGTATGTACTCTCCTATAGTAGAACTCGATCATAAATCGTTGTCCGTTTTGAGACAATGTTGCACCCTCGCGTTCGTGCCTAAATCGAGACGATAAAGGTTTCGCGAGCCGTAGTGGTGATCCCGGTTCACATTCGAAGGCGAACTTACCCGAGTTTCGGCCGAGATTTATCTTCGGTGGAGAAAGTTTGCGCCGGTTCCGCGGCGGTGTCCTCTGTAAATCACTGTCGTCGAATATTATTTAGTCGGTGCGGGAGGGTCGGCCTGTTCCCCTTTGCTGGCGGACTCCATTTCAGCGGCAGCAAAGCGGAAAAAGACACACCCTCGGCCAACACTCCTGCCGCGTCCGATCCGCTTCCCAAAGCCAAAAAACGAGAAACGGAATCGCGCCCGTTGTACATTGGAAGCCGGTTTTCCTCTTGTCCCGTCCTGCGTCCGCCGCGCTTCCTCCCGTTCGCTCTCCTCTGCGTTCTCACTCTCCCCGTCCTATACGCTTCTTCCGTGAGCCGTGATATATGCCAACCGGCGAGGGACACGAGGCGGGACGCGCGTTCGGTAACAGAAATATTTGCAAATGGTTAGTCGATCTTGTTAACCGGCTTCGACCGTCCCGTTACTCCGACACATGTACCCGTGTCACGCGACGGTTGCCGATAGTACGGATCGATTAATCGTCGGTCTTAGGATACCGTGATTATTTTCCTTGGACGCGAACAGTTCGGGTAAAACAGTTTCGCGCCGTAATAAGTACAAACTCGTAAAGTGTTACAGATGGAGAGGTCAAGGGTCTGTCTATACGGCAGCACGTGAAAAAGGCAAGTCGTCGTGTGTCTCCAGTTACTCCTAATTACAAGAAACGTGACAGACACGTAAGTACACGATCTACCTCGAGAACACGATTTATCCGTCAAGAAAAGTTATAGTTCGCCGGTCGCGCCTTTGGTAAGCTGATACCCGGGGTTAATTGTATACAAATTATTTTATGTAATTAAGTGGGTGTGCGTCACGCGGCGAACATTTATTATCGAAACGGAGATTAAGCGCGTCCGCCGCCGCGGCGTTGCTGGATTTCATCGTGCTGGGCGGTCGCTCGGAACGTGGAAACGGAAAAGGTGTCGGGCTAAATTTAAATTCCAAACACCCGTGTACCCCTTCGGGAAAAAAAGGCGGCCACCGGTGTGGATTTTAGAGAGCACCTCGTCGAACNCTTCAAGAAAAAAAGGCGGCCACCGGTGTGGATTTTAGAGAGCACCTCGTCGAACGAACGATCTCGATTTCTGAGAACGCCCGAGCTCTTTGTGTTCCCGTATATTTTTCTGTTTCATTTCGCTTTCCAAATCTTTGATTTAAACCCTATTCGCAAGCTTTTTACCGAGAAGAGAAAAAGTTTTCCTTTTTATATTTAAGAGTTATAATATCTCTTTTTCTTTTTTTTCTTTTTTTTTACTGCTCTGTACNAACTTTTTTCCGAGAAGAGAGAGAAAGTTTTCCCTTTTATATTTAAAAGTTATAATATCTCTTTTTCTTTTTTTTTCTTTTTCTTTACTGCTCTGTTCCACTCTCTTCAATATGTAAAAGGGTTAATTACCCGTGAATTAAATAAATAAATAAATAAAATCGGTTTCTCGATTTGAAGCGAAGAATAGAGCGTGAGATCTAGTTTAAAGTATCTAGGAATCGTCGGCTCTCTAATCCTTTGATCGATCGGTCGACGAGGGAGTAATTAAGGCACGAACTTCCTTGAGTAGCTGCCGGTATTTAAATTCGTGCTCGAGGCGCGATCGCTTAAAACAATCAGCGGCGTCCCGACGCGACGCTCGCCGCAAATGAAATACCTGTTGCTTTTAACTACCTCCCAGATCGAGCACCAATTCACCAGCGACTACTTTGCAGACCCTCTTGTATCGCGTTCAGAATCTTGGCACATTCGTTAAGTCTAAAATACACGGGGGAGGCTTGTCCCGTCTTCTGTTTGTTTATTTAACGAAGCACAATTTTCGTCGGCGGCTCGGCTTCCGCAAACCTCCCCCTTACTACGTTATTCACATTCTTGGATAATTCGCTCAGACTAAATATTTGCCTCGAGAACCCAAACGCGAGAAGTGCAGAATACTTCGCAATCAAATAATCAATTCCTAGATCCTATAATTGGCGCTCTTGTCACACGATTTGATACACGATTGATGTGTGACGCGGGAATTTAATCGAAAGTTGTTGGGTTATTCGCGTCCCTGTCGAGTCACCCCAAAGGGCCGAGGCTTCCGGGTCTTGTGTCAACGCGCGTTCGAATTACCCATAACTTTGTTTGCACGCGGCGAACGCGGTTGACCTTAACTCTGAAAATCGCGTGATTCCGCGTGAAATCGAGTTTGCGGAGTACGTGGTCAATCCGTCCCTGCGACGATCATTTTGTCAAAATTCCCAAGTGGCAAATGTACAATATTTTGTATTTAAGGAGGTTTAAGGAGGAGGGTAACAGTTTTAAAATTACGAAAAATCTAAAATTTAGCGTATGAGTAGATATTGGTTAAATAATGACTCTTTCAAATTTTGGTGAACTTTCATGGGACGAGAGAAAAGTTCTGAATGATAAATTCTCTACAACAATCATTCTTGGTATTTTTTTCCTGCGAGTANGGAGGCTTGTCCCGTCTTCTGTTTGTTTATTTAACGAAGCACAATTTTCGTCGGCGGCTCGGCTTCCGCAAACCTCCCCCTTACTACGTTATTCACATTCTTGGATAATTCGCTCAGACTAAATATTTGCCTCGAGAACCCAAACGCGAGAAGTGCAGAATACTTCGCAATCAAATAATCAATTCCTAGATCCTATAATTGGCGCTCTTGTCACACGATTTGATACACGATTGATGTGTGACGCGGGAATTTAATCGAAAGTTGTTGGGTTATTCGCGTCCCTGTCGAGTCACCCCAAAGGGCCGAGGCTTCCGGGTCTTGTGTCAACGCGCGTTCGAATTACCCATAACTTTGTTTGCACGCGGCGAACGCGGTTGACCTTAACTCTGAAAATCGCGTGATTCCGCGTGAAATCGAGTTTGCGGAGTACGTGGTCAATCCGTCCCTGCGACGATCATTTTGTCAAAATTCCCAAGTGGCAAATGTACAATATTTTGTATTTAAGGAGGTTTAAGGAGGAGGGTAACAGTTTTAAAATTACGAAAAATCTAAAATTTAGCGTATGAGTAGATATTGGTTAAATAATGACTCTTTCAAATTTTGGTGAACTTTCATGGGACGAGAGAAAAGTTCTGAATGATAAATTCTCTACAACAATCATTCTTGGTATTTTTTTCCTGCGAGTAACGGATTTTAAAATAACACGCGACAAAATTTTAAGTTTTCGAACCAAGCCGCGTACATCGTTCTTCCGAAAACTTCAAGTTTTTACCGCGTGTTATTTTGAAAACCGTTGCCCACAAGAAAAAATGCCAAGAATGAGTGTTGTAGAGAATTTATCAATCTATGATTTCGATCCAATGCATATATATCGTCCGACCAATAGGAACTTAGATATTTGCGAAAAACAATTTAAATTGAAATCTTCAGAACTTTCCTCTCATCCCATGAAAGTTCACCAAAATTTAACAGAGTCATTATTTAACCAATATCTACACATACACTAAAGTTTAGATTTTTCGTAATTTTAAAACTGTTACCGGTAGAACCTCCTTAAAAAACTCGACGAAAATAATTACAGGTTAAAACTGATTACTGTATAGTAATATCCAAATTGGAAAGAGTTAAAAGAAATTGCCCTTCCGTTTCCGTTCGGTGTCGTAAGTAACATCACGTCTGTCTGCCGGTTCACCCTTTCGGTCCGCCCCACCGCGTCTTCCTGTACGCTTCTTTTTCCCGGCCTGATGCTCGCAGTTCTAAACACCGGTCATACGTTATGCACGCTACGCGCGGCAACCAGCTACATGGCTAAGGTCCAGAGAGCGTTCCCGCTATATTAAGACCGCCTTATATAACGTTCAGTCATATCCGCGGTTCTCCTCTCTATGAAACCTTTAATATGTCCGAGCGCGAACGCGATAGCGAGCGAGCGGGACGGCGCGCGCGAGCGACTTCCTGCGTAGACCCCGCGACGTCGAACCTCAAAACCGGCCGCTTAATTAGATTTTCCGAGAAGCTCGTCGTCGTCGACGGCGGCAGCCGGGCGGATCTTCTCCGATGGCGGAAGATGCGGATCGCGGGCCAGCTTCCGGTTCGCCCCGTCAAAGATAGCTGTCGCGCGGCGGACAGCTGATTCCGACGATGAAAGCCGTTCCCCGCGGCGGCGGTGCGGCGATGATGATATTCTTGACTTCGTGTGAAGCACCGAGGCGAGAGGAAGAAGCACGAAGTAGCGAGTCGCTCGTGATGATCGTGTTGCGTTCTATGGTTAGCGCGGGCCTACCCGGTAGGACGATGTAGCAAAGAGTTGAATTCTGAGCTTGATAGACTGAAAGATGATAAGCGAGGATGTTTAGACTACATCTGGCTCGGGCCCGGGACTATATATTCCGGGATTTCGCGCAGGAGTTTCGACTAAAACGAAGTACGGAAGCCGCCGCGGTTGAAGTGGCAGTTGCCACGTCCCCTGGTTAGAATAAGCGAGCGCGGTTATACTTCGCGAAGATTAAAGCGACATTGCTATGCTATAATAGGTGTCGGCGCGGATGAACGCGAGACTGATTAAATTCGTTTGGTTAGACTTCGCGCGGCAGTCTGGGTAGGAGGAAGTGTGAAGTATCGCCGGGATCGCGTGACGTTCTGCAGTTGCAAAATGATCCTCGGTGGAAATTAAACCGAGTATTTCAGGAGAATTTCAAAGCGAGAGGGGGAGTCAGAGTTCGCAGGGGAGGTATGCCTAACGGATGGGCTTAAGAAGCTTACGGCTGACTGATTAAGTCTGGCTCGAGATGTATTTTCGATTTTGTCCTAAGTCCAAATCGGAAGAAGTACGAAACTGCCGTAGCGAAACGCTCGTCGAAGCGCCAGACCCAAATTTTTGAAGAAAATATAGGAAATGTGAAAAGTAGATCCTTAAACTCTTTCAGGGGAAGCGAAGGGAACGGTTGGCTGTCGGCAGTTAATCAAAAGTGAATTCGGAACGGTCGAACGGGTGACGATTGGTAACGGCGCGACGGTCGTGGTAATCGTCGAAAATACAAGCGACGGTAAGCTCCGGAGCAGAGCCGGTCATATTTTAGCTCGACGATTCAAGCGTCGCGACTGCGGCAACCGAATGTCCAAACAATTAGCAGTTAACTAATTCGCGCGTCTAACGCGACGCCGTGAGGCGCACTCGATTCTAATCTAATCGGCGGATTGTTCTTACGGGTGTACGGTTTCTCGCGGCCGGCCGGGTTTGTTAAAAAGCTTGTTACACGGCAATTTGCTAGGAACAGCAACGTTGTCGCCCGTGTAATTACACGTGGACTCGCGTCCCACCCGGGAGTTAATTAGGTATTTCATTACGGTTGCTCCCAGCCAAATAATAATTGAGCGAACAATATAGCAGCTAAATCCGGATTAACTGAAAATGGGCTGATGAAACCTATGGGAACTCGATTGTTGTTCTATTATTAGTGTTTTTATAGCGTGCTAAAGTTAGCTCGGTATTTTCTAGGTTCGCCGTTAATTCCGATCTAGCATTGAATCGAATTTCTCACGTAAAATGATTGCCGATCTAATTAGGTCACCAAATTGGCTCGGACATAAAGTTTCGTTAAATATGCGCTCTGTGGTTCAAGATTGAGATATATTTGGCACGTAGTTTATCATTAAGAAAAACGGACCGTTCAATATAATAATGCCAGACTATACAATAATACCCGGTTCCGAAGAGGTCTTCATTTTCCAGTAGCCGTGGGAAAATTGTTTAAGAAATGCGGGAACTTCAAAGTAGGGTAAAAGACGGTTCATCCTTTAGTTTCCACGAACTCTGAAATTGTTTGTTCTTTCCCGATTCGCCAGTTACGCGACTCCTTGCAGCCGCGACGCCGAGTTTGTTTGAGTTGGCGCCGCGAAAATCGCAAATACGTTCAACGCGATCGTTCGAAAAGAAAATATCCAGATAGGCCTGGTCCGAGCGTTCTAGCCATTTAGATCATTTTTTCCCATTCGAATCGCCAGAAATAAAGCCTGACTAAACAAGACCGCGAAACGTTCCGCATCTACAAACCCGGAGTGAAGTATAATTAGTAACAAATGGCTGTTAACAACAATTAAACGGACGAGGCGAGACGTTAAGACAGTCATTGCCGATGTAAATCGTTCTCTTCGTTTTGTTTCTATAATTCTCGTTCTCCCATTAGTTCAAGGCACCAAGGGAATTTCGTCGAGATAAATGAAGAAATAAAGGGGTATCAAACTTCCCAACGCTGAGCTAAGTATCCGTATTCTGATGGAATCTTAGCTAAATATAGAAGACGACAAGGATTGCTCTGACCAATTGAGCCATCCAGCAAGTACCATTTTCCCTGGCAAAAGCTTAATATTCCAAATGGCCATCATCCATAACTCAGTTAGTCTGACAAATTGGGCCCCTTTGACTGTGTTCAAACCTCAAAACTTGAAAGAACACGAAATTCAGACGGAGGCAACAAAGAGGCGATGCTTATATTCGAGTGCAACGACAAAAAGATCTTCAGGCCGGAAAAACGAAAGTGCAAAAGATATTGGCTTCGGCTTCTTCCGAGGACAAAAGATGGATGCGCCCTAACCAGGAGCGAGGAATAATTCAGCGTGAATTATTCGGGGGAGCTGCGACAGGCGATAAAATCATAGGACAAGCAAACGTAACGACAGGAATGAAGAAGCCATTAGTATAAGCGCAATTCATACGTTCTTGTGGAGTAACTCAGACTTGCATGTTTACGACGTTCATCTGTCACGAATATCTCTGAATATATCATCATGAACCGGTGAAAAGTATTGCAGTGTCACGACACGTTCCTCCATACCCAGTTTCTGTCTAAATGGCAGATCTCAGAACAATCTACATAATCAACTCACGCAAATTTCACATAGTTTATCGTGTTAGATTTAGATATGTTATGACAAAATTGCATCGTTCGTAATTAAAATGAAACTGAAATGTTAATACAGAGTTTGGTTACATTGCAATAGTTCCATTTATCATGCCTAATTTATGCTCTTCAACAATTTGTCCAAAAATCAGTTGCTTACATTGAATTTCACATTTCAGAGTCCAGTATTAATTATACTAATTATAATCAACGGGAATGAGATTCAACTGTTGCGCGAGAGTGTGAATCGCTTGCGGCACGATTCGAAAGGATCGAGCGGAAACTCGATCCTCCACTCTAATTAGAAAACTCGTAAAATTGTACCTGAGTCGATTCGACGGTCGAGTAGGAAGCGGCGGGATGATTTATCACCTTGGAATATCACTTGCCGTTGGACGACGGATTGCGGACGATTTCGAAAATCCATGAAAGAGCCAAAGCGAGGGTGGACGCCTTGATGCGAACTGACTGCGCGATGGTTTCATTCAAGAAGGCGTCGGCGGTCGTCGCGACGCCCCTCGCGCAAGCGCCACGACGCCCGATCCTTTTTTCTTTCTTCTTCTTCTTCTTCTTCGTTTCGACGCACGCGCGCGCGCTTACATCGGCCGTCGCGACGCGTACCGATTTATTTGGATTAATTGAAATATGCTCCCGATATTAATAGGCAGGAACCATCACAGGTTTTCGTTTGCCGTCGCGAAGAAAAGAGTTCCCGGTACGTTTCAATTATCGACAGGATGGCGGCGGTGCGTTTGAAGATCGTTGAAACAACACGCGAGATCTACTTTTCCACTAGCTTAAAGTTTCTTCGGTGCCATTAGATTTTATTTCGTAAACACACGCCAGGAGAAAGTAGTACAAGTTTGTTATTTCATCAGCAGACGTTTCATTTACATTTGCATTTGAAGTCTATATTACTTTGTATGATATTGGAAGAGTTTAGGATTTCTAATTGGGGAAATCTTTATTGATAGTATAAATTAACTAAAAGGATTAGAAGTAGGCATTGTAGTTGCCTAATGAGGCTATACCCCAAATCCGTGGCTTCGTTTTCCCTTTGCACTGTGACCGCTGACTGATTGACCGTATTGCGTATGGGACTATGGAAAGAAGAAAATTTTCACGGTGAGCGGAATGTTGGAAGAAGCGAAACGCACCCTAGAAGCTTCTGCTGATTAAAAATAGACATGGAATGACACGGGGAAGCGGATACCGTAATATTTTAGTGTCACCGAAATAAAACTGGGAGCCATCTGGCCAATTATACGAATGCATAAATCCGAAACCCTCCTCACCCGAATACCGGGCGAAAAAACAAACTTGATGCGCTCCGTTCCCGGATTACGACTTCCGATCGATCGATCCTCAGGCTCACGAAGTCGGTGACACCGTCCAAGCTTGCGTCACTTATCAGATTCAAGAATTCAGATCAAGAAGTTACAAGAGTTGTGTCGGATATTATATGCTTTCTGAAGTTTCTTTCTTTCCGATCGATCGATCCTCTTGCTCGCGAAATCGGTGACACCGTCCAAGCTTGCGTCACTTATGAAATTCAAGAATTCAGATCAAGAAGTTACACGAGTTCTGTTTGATATTATATACTTTCTGAACTTTCTTTCTTTCCGATCGATCGATTACGCTGGTCACAAAATCGGTGACATCGTCCGAGCTTGCGTCACTTATGGGATTCAAGAATTCAGATCAAGAAATTACACGAGTTCTGTTTGATATTATATACTTTCTGAATTTTCTTTCCGATCGATCGATTACGCTGGTCACAAAATCGGTGACACCGTCTAAGCTTGCGTCATTTATGAGATTCAAGAAGATCAGATCGAGAAATTATGTTACGAGTTGTGTCGGACATTATATGGTGTCTGAAATTTCTCTACTCTCTATTTTCATACCATCTTATGTTCGGTACGAGATGCTAACTGACAAGAAAATAATAACCTTGTTTTACTAGCAGGCTTTCAAAATAGTTTGTGAGTTAAAGTACCGGAGTTACTCCTTGCCGTGAGCTGACCAACAATTCCAGGACGTCTAATAAGCATTTAATTGCGACCCGTCAGTTCTCTTATTGTTAGAGGATATAAACGAGTAACTAAATCCGGTATGGAAAAAGAGCATAAGGAAATCGGAATATCGCGGCGGACAGGCGTCGCGACGCCGGATCCGTTGAGCGACGCGCGAGCAAAATTCTGCCGGAAGGTTTCGTTTGAACGCGCGTCCGATCCGCCGCGCGGTTTTCTACTTTCAAATGCATCACGCGTATAGTTTGAAGTGGCTCGAGAATATCGGCCCGTAAATAAATCAGATTCGCTAACGAGCCTCTGCATCGCGGAACCTTGCTCGAAACCCTTTTTAAAGATAGTCGTACGAATTGGCTGCTCATTGAATTGATACAATCGTTTCCGAACTGTCACCATAAATCTCGCTAGATTCCTTTTAACTTAACATTATTTCTATTGATGTCAAAGGACACTTTCTCAATTTTTTGCATAAGATTACTATTATTAATTTAATAGTGTTCTCTCAAGTTTTTGACATTTCCTATACTGGTTGTTAAATTAATTAATTAAATCAAGGAAAAACGATGAAGGTAATCATAATAATTTTTGACGAAAAGTTTAAAAGGTATTTTTCGACACCACTTGTGGAAATAGTGTTAAAACGTCCTGTGTCAGTATTATGCAATAAAATTTACTATATCTTCGAACAAGTGTAAAACGCTATGAATGATCTTGTCTTTCGGAATTCAAATAATGTCTGATTGGGCTCAGAAATATTCTGGACGCGTGAATTATTAGCCGACTAAAGGATACTTCCGGTTTTCTGAGGTGGCATTTCCGGTGCGGAGCGCGTAAGGGGGTCAGCTGATGTTTAAGCATCGACGAAATCGGGATGAGTGTGCGAGGCGACCGGTTGCGAGGAGGAGGACGATCGCGTGCGTTACGCGCAAGGTGAGGCAGGGAAAGAAGACCGTCTATTTCCGAACGCGCATCGCTCCAAATTTAAACGACGCCACCCGCCTTCGGTGGCTTCCACTTCCTTCCATCGCATCACTTTCGTTAAGCTGCTGCCCATCACGCACCGCGTTCATTAAGTTCCAAAGGATTTCGTAGTCCCTTAGGACGTTGCCCTCCTCCACCTCGTGTTACCTTCAGATCGATAATGATCATTTCTCTACGACAATGCTTTCTTTCTAAATCTTGGCATTCGCGTCGTGCAAATGATTCTTTCAATTTCCTTTTGCATCAACAAATATCTTGAAAAAAATCAATATTGTTGAAATGAAGTCAATGAAAATAGTTGAATATGAAGTAATACATTTTATCTCACAAGTCTTTTAGTTTCCTATCTGAATTTATCCATCCAGTGGAAAGTTTCAGATTTTTATTAGAATGATGTATACACGAAATGCAGTATTAAATACTAAACGGAAATTTAAGTGAATTTTGTAAACTTGATTTAGAGATCTAAATTGGAATAGAACTAAGGAGCACCGATTGGAGCCTCTTCGTACTTGTGGCGCGATCTCTTACTGCACCCCTAAGTTCTTGAAAAAACTGGACGATAAAACAGTTTAAGGGATGGAAATAATCGTTTGAAATGTGGAATAAAATGGGAACGTTGCGGGGAGAATAACTTTGTGAGCGCGTAATTTTTTTCAAAATCGTTTTCTTTATTTTGTAGAAAACTGCGTGATAAGTACACCAATAATCTTGCAATGTCGAAATGTTGCCGATTCATACAAGGGGCACGAAGGGGACTGTCCGGAGCAAGTTCTTTCCAAATTGAATTTACGCTCGATCATTGGTCAACAGTCTTTATCTCATGAATCATTTTTCGCGCCTCTCCTGGTCCGAACAGCCTCCGAGAGGCCCGAGTTACTGTGTTTTGCTGTTTCTAACAAGCCAGAGCAGTGAACAACGAACATCATGTTTTTTTTTCCTTATTCTTTCCTATGTGGTATGATTGGTACAATTCTACTGTATAAAAAACCATTTACCTCGGCCGCGAGTCGCGTATCACGTCGGAGGGTAACGCGAGATTCGTCGCGCGACCGGGAGAAAATGAACGACGGAAAAAATTGGATGAAGAGAAACCGCGATCGAGCGAAAGTCGGAAGGACCCACTCGCGCGCGCCTTTCTTTCTTTCTCCGAATCCCGCGCCGCTTCGTGGCGTTAACTCCGCGCGACTTCCGAATTGCGTGAACCGTTTTTCTCTCTCGTTCTCGAGACGACTTGTAAATTTGTTTCTCTTTAATTTTTTGGTAGAAGCGATCTACTACTTTAAATGACACTGTTTCTACAACATCGATCGATTACCTTGAAAAAAGTTTGTCCGAATTCTCGCTCGCTCCAATTTTCTTATTACATCTCTGTTTCCTCGCCCCTGCTCGTACATCACGACGACAACGAAACGATGATTGAATTCGACTCGAATGACATACGTTTGTCGAGTGGTTCTTTATTCCCGTTAATACACGTCTTTTTGTTTTCTCCTTTAATTTCTCGCCCCCATTCTCTCGTCCCACTCACGCACTCACGCACGCATCCCTGCCGTTTTCCCTCGGCGCACCCGAGTCCCTCTCTATCTCCCTCTTCCCCCGAGATCGTTCGTTCGTTCCCATCGAAACCGGTACCCGATGATCGTTCAGTTAAACGCCTCCGAGGAACTACGAAACGGTCTAAAATTTTGATTGTTAGATTTGCATCCGTATCAGTCTGCGGGTCTGTGCATTGATTCATTACTTTTCCGCTTCCCCGTATTCTCGACCTACCGCATTTTTACATTTTTCAGTTGTCTAACGACATAAACAAGTGAAAAAGAGAACATAATTTAAATTACCGCGGCTGACGGGTTCCTGAACATCGCACGGCGGTCCCGTCGCTCCATCGGGAGTCGACGAAACGATAAAATTTGCTTGCCCCGAACAAGGATGGAGCAACGGAACGCCAACGAGACGGATCCTCGTCGCCGCGGAGGACTAGACACACCAATCTTATAGACAATACGACAATCATTACAACTTCGTTAATAGCAAACGTCGAGTTTCGCGTAGAAATTTATCGGCCACGAATGGTCCGCGAATTTTGGAACACCTCGTTTCAAATCACAATCGCGCCTACGAAATCGATCCGCTTGTTGGGAATCGACGATAATAATTGATGAAACGGCCGATCGATTTCATCGTTCAGACGGGACGCGCGGCTCAGCATGACTAGACGGACCGAAATCGGTCAGATCCGCGACGAGATTTAATCAACGGAACGAATTCAGCCGCCCGAATCAGCCCATCCTTGATACTATCAAGAAGGAAGAAACAAATCGTTACTACATCCTTTTCTATTAAGATATAATTAATTCTAACGAAGGACACGACCATCGAACGCTTTTTTTTATCATTATACTAATCGACGGTCGTGGAATTTCAATCGGATGGCTGTCGAGCATTTTGATCGTATCACACATACAACGGAAACAGTTTCCTTAATTTTGCCAAGGGGGAACCGTCCCACTTCTCGTTCCATGATTACCAATAGAAAGACATAGCGACCGATCTCGTCGCTCTGACCGGCTCGTCCAAAGAAAGCTAGAGCGTCGCGAACGTCGTCGAAAAGACACCGCGAATTATTTATTAAAAATCGTACTTACTAAGAAATTCATTAATGGCCCTCGCCGTTGAACGCGGAACTTTAAAATCACAAATGACTTCGCGCGAACATTTATTATTTCCCTTTTCTCTAATAAGACGTTCCGGTCCCGGCGACGGCTCTTAAAAAATTCGATCTAAGTCGATAACAGTTTCTTTTTTCTCTTTAATTTAACCGAGGCTTGCACAAGACCCATATTTTTTTTTTCATTTTTTCTTTTCCACTTAGTCATACCTTCCGTATTCTCTGTTTCGCGCGTTCGTTCTCTCTCTCTCGATCCATCATGCACCCACGCACCCGCGACGCACATACGAATCATCCCCGTCTCTTCTCGTCGATTGCTCTCTCATTCAATCGCAACCCTCTCTCTCTCTACCTTTCGTTAATCCCCCGATTGTTCGTTACCCACGTTTCTTTGCGCTTCTTCCTCGCTCTGTTTCCCTATCTCGTTTCTTCCTTTCTTCATATAGAGAAATACGATTAATCCTCATCACCTAATATTGCATGCGCGTGAACACATTATTAACGATGGAAAAGAGCTTATTCGCGATACACAGTGTCGCGTGTGTAGAACTGCCCGGACAAGTATTATTCGATGAAACAACTCGCGTGTGCACTCTGTACGCGTGTACGCGCGCTTAAACACGCGTTTACACGCGTACGCGTAGGACTGTACTTTCTTTCTCTTTTTTCATCGGCATTGGTTACTTTTTACACATATATTCGACGCCAAAAACGTGCCTGTTTAATGGTACTTCTCTCGACCCACGTCCCGGGCGAAAGCACGCAGTCAGTTTGGGATTCTCTCAATCTCGACAGAATTCTGTAAACGAACTCTAATGGAAATAGTAGATTCCGTCGCGATGGGTTCTTAGGAATACTTTGAATTTCGTTAGCAGGTGACTGCGTGTTTCGCGCGTTACGCACGTCGAAAGGGATAGCGGAAATTAATTTACGACTGAACCCCCTTCGTCGGTTTGCGGTTTTCTTTTTCAAGAATTACAATAATTGGTGACTTCTCATGAGATATTTCAGTAGTTTCGCTCTGTTCCGAGGTCGAGAACCGAAGTCGGTACCCGCTATTTATGCTCGTTACGCGACTCTTTAAGAAATCATCTTGGAAAATCAATTGGCCGTGGCATTTTAACGGAAAACGAGTTAACGGATGTGTCGGAAATTTGACGATCGGATGTAGCCCCGTGAGACTGCTGTGGAGGTTCGATATTTTTGTATTTGGTAAGAAGATTGTACTTTATCGAGGTGTCGAAGGCCTTTCTGGTGATCGTACTTTATAAGCGAAATTATCGTAGCTGACGCGTGAACGTCTACGTTTGAAAGATTCGATTTTTCTTCTCAATAAAAATACTATTTTCTCTCAATATTTTACGTATTTCATTTTGTCCCCTTCGTCGCTTAGTCAGGAAAAATATCAATGTTATAAAAAATTACGCTTGAATCTCTTTCAATCAGGAAAGCACTAATCCCAAACTCCGCAAAGGAGTTCCTCCCCCCCCGTCATCCCCCCGGTTTCCGCTCCCGTACCACGCATCTCGTACGAAAGCCTCTATCTTAAATTAACAATGTCATGGCTATCGAGTAAAAAATGTTGAAGCATTCGATGCTGACCCGGCTCAAATCGATAGAAATCTATTTGGTACTAGCAGGTACCAAGGGCATTAGAAAATAATTTATCATATCCCTTTACCAAACTTTCCGCGTTTCATTTTCATTCGAGAAAAAAGTTCTCAGGAACACTGTTCGATGGTGTACCCGATGGTACACCCAATTAATATAGTACCGCCTAACGATATACCCAACAACCGTAGGCATATCTAAATCTAAAAGAGTTATCATAAACCCTAACTTCTCCAGGAATCTCCACAGCAGCGCGAACGGTAACGATCACTTCTTTTTTGCACGAAGACTGTTTTCGAAAAAAAAAAACGGGCAACCGAACCCGGTCGTCGACTCTCAGTTCGTCGTCNTAAACCCTAACTTCTCCAGGAACCTCCACAGCAGCGCGAACGGTAACGATCACTTCTTTTTTGCACGAAGACTGTTTTCGAAAAAAAAACGGGCAACCGAACCCGGTCGTCGACTCTCAGTTCGTCGTCAAGGCAGATCTCGTCCTATTACTTTTTTCTTTTATTCATCAGAAAACTGAAGCCTTATCTATCTGAATAATAATAAAGTAGCGTTATAATCAGACATCGTGCGAGCCATTCGAAACACGGCGAGACGCGCGTCGCGACGCTTCGATCGGTCGATCTCTATTTTTTCTTCTACTCGGCTCGATCGTCCTAACTCATTAACTTCGACCTTCGACGACCAATCACTAAAACGTGAATATTGAGCTGCCCTTGCTCTCTCGACTTGCAAGGGCTGTCTGTTCTTCGACGAAGGGACAAAGCAGATATCCAGNTTTCTTCTACTCGGCTCGATCGTCCTTACTCACTAACTTCGACCTTCGACGACCAATCACTAAAACGTGAATATTGAGCTGCCCTTGCTCTCTCGTCTTGCAAGGGCTGTCTGTTCTTCGACGAAGGGACAAAGCAGATATCCAGTAGAAACGATCTAATCCTTTCAGACTGTATTTTCTATTATATTATCTATTAAAATCGGACAGTCTTCTCCCAAAACTAATTGATATATTCATGTATCGTATTTTTTTACTTTGGCTGATGAAACGTTTTTTTTTATTCTGGAGATCGACCGATCGATCACGACGCTTGAAACGATATTTCGTTCATTTTTGTTCGTTTGGAATTATGAAGGAGGCCTCGCGTCTAAAGCGTTCACGCGCGTCCCATAACGATTTCGTACGGCCCGTCGAATTCGTGTTTATGCGTGGTGTAAGGTTTATTACTTTTTTAATCAAGTATATAGAGCATATCATTTTTAGTCATAATAATTATATTGATATTGAACTACCTAACCTAATATTTACAGAGTTTTTTCATCTTCTTGTTTCTTTTTTTATTACGCTCTTGGCACTACTTTTCATCTGTCGCGCGCTCGTCCGCTCACTCTCTCCCATTCGTACACATCGTCGTTCATTCAGAAAGTCCCTCTTATTTTCACCCCTCGCGTCGCATACCCCAACGATATCTCTCCTCCCCGTGTTATTTTCCTTTTTCCGTTTTTCCTATCACTTCCGTCCCTTCATCTTGCCGTGCTCCGCGCTCTTTCAGCTGGACCTCGTACCGAGCATCATTCACGCACGTACACTTACATATAAACGAGACGCAATATCATTCGCACGCGGATACATTCATATTTTAATCTATAGCGTGTGTGTATGTGTGTGTGGCGCTCTTCTCCGCTTCTCCTCCGCGTTTCGTCGCGCGCCTAAGGACACATCATCCCCTTTTCACGGCCCGCAAAACTTATCGCCAATAAATAATTTACTAAGTCTTTTTTGCAGCGAACAAACTTCCAAAAAAACGATATACATATACATGTACACATTACATATACATATATACTCGGTGATCATTCGATCGTCCCGTCGGTGTGTTTGCGTTCTGTTCGTCGATTGGCAGCGAACGGGCGGTAGCGTACACTCTGTCTCCTCGACATCCTCTCGATCACTGTTTCCCCGTGTCCCAGCATCTTCGTTATCACTCTTGCTTCAAGTATCGACGCGTACTGCCTCGTACGATCCCTCGCCCAGAGGATCAAACGTTTTCGACTCATCAGTCTCGGACTGCATTGCGAACGGTGCCTCCCCCGATCCTCCTCTCCGCGGTTTCGTTTATCTCGTAGGCCCTTCTTATCGTTATTTCATTGAACACACTCGTCTTTGATTCTCCTCGCGCCTGGTTTCGCTACACACCGTCCCGTTTGATCACATATCACCACCGCCGTGGCATCGTGCTTTGGAATCGTCTGAGATCTAGGCTAGAGACTGGCCTCTTAAGATTGCCACTGAAGAGAACCGACTCACGAACGCAGCTCCGAATTCCTCTCTCTCTCTCTGCCTCCTCTCCGCGCTTCTGTCCGTATCGCTCGACGATCAGCCTCCGGGCGAGGACGCTCCTCTCCGTTCCCGAAAACCAGCCGAAGGACCATCCACCGGAGTCCGAAGGAGGAACAATGGCAACAGAAGGGAGACGGCGATGACGACGAAGGAGGAGGACCATTCCCCGAATTCTCCTCTCTCGGTACGCGCGAGCGCCAGCGTCAGCGTGATTGTGTATGCTTTAGCGAGATTCTCCGTACGCGCGCACCACCTTACATCCGAGCGCGCCCGTCCGCGCGTTAACGATGCCGAAAGTCAGCTCAGCCGAACGAAGTTTCTCCTGCGAGTCAGTCTTGAGGGATCCTCGACGGGTCGAGGATTCTCGAGAAGGAAGCCGGAACGGGCGCACAGATCTCGGTGTCCTTCTCTGGTTCGACCAAAAGCCGCCGTCGTCGTCATTCGTCGTCCGTCTTCGCGCGTTCCCGTCGTTCCGCCGGCTCAACCGGAACGGCTCGTCGCCGCTTCCACGAGCTCCTCGCTCGTCCGTCGACCTCGAGGAACTCGCTGCTCCTCCTCGACGCGGTTGCGGTGCTGCTGGCCTCGAGTGTTCTCCTTCTCGGCCGTGCCTCGGATCAGAGATGTTGCTGCTGGTGTTGCTGCTGCTGCTGATGGTGGTGATGATGGTGTTGCTGCTGCTGGCTCTTGTCCGCCTCGCACGGCACCACCGTCAAACTGGACAGGTTGCTCAGATTGCTACTGGACTCGGAATATCTGGACAGGGTCGATCTCCTCGGCGGCACGACCTCCGCCGACGTCGAGCTGCTCGAACCCGGGAACTTCCGAAAAACCCTCAACAGGGAACTGCCAGCGCTGTGGCACCGAACTATCCGCTCCGACGCGCCCAACAGCGCTGGCTGGCTTCAGTACGGCTGCGGACTATCGCTGTCGAACACTGTCCTGTTCGGTGGTGGTCGAACGCACTTCTGGTATATCTCGCTCTCCTGAAATTCAAACGACGCATTTCAGTCGAATTCATAAGGTACACTTCAGGTTTAATGTGTAAAAAGTACCGCGGTTTTTGTTCCCGTTGCATGGTAAGAGAATCATAAGTTATAAGGGACAATGATTGATAAATTGATACGAGATAATGATTACACAATCAGCATTAGATTATTCCGTTTTTCAGCGACTAACGCAGGTGTAATAGAGTCCAAACATGTAGAAAAAAATTTACATTCGATTTCGGAAAAAGTGGCTCGCGAGTGGAGTGCGCGAGAAGAGTATAGCAAACAACCCTTCAACATCTCGCGTCACCAGAAGCGCCGCTCTAGATAAACGAACGGCGCACGATTATATCGCGGCTGCTCGCCAAAAATCGGAAATCGATTACGCCTCTGCCTATCGTCCGCAGCTGGTAACACCGGTTAATCTATCAGAATATCGATGCCCCCATCGCGATCACAAGAGACCGACACGGGTCACGAGTCGAATGGAATTAAAAAAAGGACTTCACAGAGGCGTGGTTCCGCGAGCAGGGGAGACGAGCGGGGAAAAAACGAGCGAACGAATATTTTTTTTTTGGTGCCCGCAAAATTCAAAGGGAAGTCGAAGGGAAAAATATTTTTTTTTGCCAGGAAGCGGGCGCGACGACGACGGGCGGCCGGGTCGACAGAGTACACGTGTAGGGGCGTAGAATTACTGAAATTCTAACCCGTGACCCTCGAGAGAAAGAGAGATAGAGAGAAAGAGAGAAGCAGCGCCGAGGGCGCGTGTGTTCTAGCCCGGTGCCGGCATCCAGAAGCCTCGGCGAGGGTACAAACTCGATCTCCTCCGCCTTCTCCGTGGCCTACGGCGGCGTCTCGGCGACCTTCGGCGAAAATGGCACGAGACCCACGGTCACTCGATCGTCTGCGAGCCTCTCGGAACGCGCGATATTTCCGGTTACCGGGTTACTGATTAGGGCGCCTCAGAAATCGCCGATAGGAAGTTTAGGATTTCGTTTCCCTACTGGCTTCACCGATATCTTCAGAAAACAAATAAAAATTGTCCATACTATATTTTTTATCCGCTACTTCTCCCCTAAGGAGCAAATTTATGTCCTTCAGTTACGTGTTCGTGCGTCGTAAATAATTTTGAAACATCATAATCACCCGAGCTAATTACCATGCTCTCCATAATGGTAGTCGTTCGCGAGCTACGATACTAACAGAATAAACCCCAATAAGGATAGGTGCACGTGTTCTCGCGAAGTCCTGTGTATAAATGTTTGCGAATCGCTCCGAGGCTCCGAGCCGTTCCGAGCCAACTGAGCGACTAGCCCGGAGGAGAACCCACCAAACCGAGGGAACGCGATTTTATCAGAGGACACGAAGCGTGGAAAATTTATCCGTTTTTACACGCGTTATTACCCACGGCTCGCGCGATTCTCACCATATGCACGCGGTTATTAGGGACCTACTAACGCGATCGGAAAACTCCTGCTTGAGATTGCACACTTTTCACCTCTTCTACTGCTTACTGCCATTAATATGCTGATATTAAATGCTATTAGGCGTTTCGAATAACGTTAGCCCGATATTACGTTCGCGAGATTTCCGTTCCTATTCAGTGGAAAATCTTTGTGTGTCTTCTTGGGGTTTGACTTTAAGCCGAGGGTGAATACACGGCTGATTCAGTTTATTGATTGATCCAAGTGGAAATCGTAAAGTACATGTGTTAATAAAATCACTAAATTAGATCTTATCAAAAAGAAGATGTATGAAATATGTTTAATTACAAGAATAGAGAAACGTGGTCGAGATTTACTTATGAAACTAAGATAGAGGAACTCAACACAAGTTAAGGGACAAATATATGCACAAACTGTAACAACTCGAAGACGAAAGTATGAGATTGATCAGTATTAACCACTATCTGCAAGTTCCCGACGTAAATAGTGAATATAATAGAAACTAACTCTAAAGTTACACATAGCTCATCCGGTCGGTCCGGCTCGGGGAAAACTAGCTCCAGGAATAATATATAGTAGCCACGGTACAAGAACAAGAACCCTCCCCGTTAAATATTCGAAGCGAGGCTCACCTGGTTCGGGTTGCGCAGGTGAAGGGCGGTGTGCGCTCCGTACGGACGTTCCTCGCCGTCCGGAAGCTGCAGCCGCGGAGGTAGGTCAAGGGCGAAATCCTGCCGGACGCTTTCGACCCGGATTGCACGATCCCTGGCCGCGGCGATCATCGCTTCCTGCACCCCCTCGGTGGGGATCATCGCCTCCTGCATCCTCTCGGCGGCTCCTTCGCGGCCGTCGCCGCCCCTGACGCCCACCACGGCGCCGCCACCGGTCGGATCACCCTCTAGCCCGCCGCTACCGAGGCCGCCGTGACCACCGCTGCCTACCTCCATTCCTGGGCTCACCGACAGCATCTGTGGACGCAACCAATACCGTTCGTATTATATACGCATTATATGCACTTACACTGACTTCCATTAATATTCGGACACATTGTGAAACGGTATAAGATTTTTGGTATTGGATTAAAGAACTTTATCTTCTGTGGAATTTTAGAGAGCTAAAGGTAGTTCTCCACGGACTCTCTAGTCAATTAAGGAGGATCTTACCGGTAACAGTTTTGAAATTAAGGAAAATCTAAAATTAAGCGTATGAGTAGATTTTGGTTAAATAATGACTGTGTTAAATTTTAGTGAACTTTCATGAGATGAGAGAAAAGTTCTGAAGATTTCAATTTAAATTGTTTTTCGCAAATATCTTAGTTCCTATTGGTCGGACGATATATATGCATACGATCGAAATTATAGATTGATAAATTCTCTACAACCGATTGCGTTGTTTCCGTTTTGAAGTGTGTCCGGATATTAATGGGAGTCACTGTATATGCGTTTAATTTTATTTACGCCAGTTTTTATGCGGTCGACGTTAAGCAGTTTCTATGACAAAAGTAGTGAGTGCATAAAAAATGGCAACTTGTAGATGCTGGTGTGTATCGTGGAAGGAATTCAATTTATCCCGGTAATTAATAATTTATTAGCCACCTGCGGTGGGGAACGTAACTGAAATAGCCATAGGAAACGTGTCTGACGTTGTCCGACGAGTTTTCGACCGTTCCGTCGCTTTTAATGTCTTCATCCGAACGGCAAAGAGGCCGCAGGAAACGACCCGCGAACTTCCCTCCTAAAACTCATCTACATACCCGCGGCGCGTACATGAGAATATGTCTACGTACACGGCGGAGACATTAAGTCGAGCAGCCTCTTCCGGCGGCGGTTTACGATCCCGCCGATCGTATCCATGGAATAAGAAACGACGCGGACCGGAATCCGTGATCGGGCATGCATCGGATCATCCGACGCGTTTGTCGCGCATAAAATTTTCACGAAACACACGTGAGGTCCCACCATGCAGGGATTGAAAATTTCGAGGCGGCCGCGCCGCCGCCACCCCGTCTCGTAAAACGGACACGCGCAATCTCGACGATCGGCGGCGATGAAACGCCCGCCAGGATATTCGATTGTCACGTGGAAATCTCGGACTTTTATGGAACTCGTATCCGAATGTTGGGATTTATGTTTTCCAGCGAATCTTAAGCTTTTCCTTTTATTATCAATTTTACCTTGCTATGGGGTTGTTCAGAATGTTCGTGCCGATATTTATAGAAAATTTAAGGACAGCGGAAAATCGAGGCACGTCGTTTTGAAATTTCGATTGAATCTTAAGCTTTTCCTTTTATTATCAATTTTACCTTGCTATGGGGCTGTTCGGAATGTTCGTGCCGATATTTATAGAAAATTTAAAGATAGCGGAAAATCGAGGCACGTCATTTTGAAATTTCGATTGAATCTTAAGCTTTTCCTTTTATTATCAATTTGATCTTGCTACATTGTGTAAGATCATTAGAATTCGAGTTATTAATCTCTGAATTCGCTCCAATAAGCGAATATATTTTTGTGCACGTAAATAAATTAAATGATAAATTCAGCTTCGTTTAACAATCTCTGCTATGGATAATATGAATATATCACAGCATTTATTTTATCTCTTTCGTTTTCTCAACTTGAGTTTGTTAATCGCTCTACTGTCATTCTGATGACTCAAATCGAACAAAGAGGTAAGACAACTATTTCTTCTCGTGAATCACAATTTATTGTCTCGTTACCGAGTAATCTAAATCGTTGATTGACCATTCGAAAATGAGAGAAAATCGAGGCACGTCATTTCGAAATTTCGATTGAAACGAAAAGTGCGAGACGAACGTGAACATTTAATTGTGAGTTATTCGACAGAGTAACGCGATTAACCTCGCGGGTCTACATATAATGAAACCATGAATGAAAATTGGCCGCAGTTACGTGTTCCCTCTTCGAACAAAGCCCGAGCCGTCGCGCCGCCTCCGCTTCTAACGCAGGCAGACGTTAATTCGCGTTCGTCCAGTTTAATCGCGCGTTTTAACTTATTCCTTAACGGCGCCACGCATGCATTAATTCGACACGCGAGGTATTTGCCTATTAATTTAATCGCAGTCAAGTCTGAAACGAACGCCACTCGGGGCAACGAGTTCCCGGCGACGTAACGTAAAAAAGAGAAACGGACAAGAAGTGGAGCGGCGCCAGTTTTCTCCTTTAAACAAAACCGTGATTAATACCTTTTCGTGAACGACCGTGTCGAATTCCACCGGCTCGTTATCGACGTTCGATTCACCTGACACGGAGAACTAATTTCCGCGGAAAAATCCGAACAATATCCGCGCCGCGTTTACATGTGCCGTAAATTGAAACGTTCGATAAAATCCAGTTTCCAGCGCGAGAACATTACAACACACGCGCGATTTTTACGTAATTTTTAATCATTTTTATTCTCAAGTGTTTCTCGAAGAATGACGTCGATGAACGAAACGTTCCGCTTCGATAAATTATCGTATGCGGTAGTTGCAATTCGAGTTCCTACAACGGCAATATAATTCAAATACGTATAGTATTTCATTGATGTCAGCGAACAGCTGAACTGCGAGTTTCAATCGAGTGCATATACGCGTACCAACAAAAATATCGCTGCCGCGACGGTAATTCTAGCCGGAAATGAATCCAGTTCACCGTTCGAAATTCACCTTCGCGCGTGGACCCGATTTATACTATTGAATTTTTTACTGCCCGATTCGCACTTTCCAAAATCGCGTTTGGAGCGAGACGCGTGGGCTCGGAAAGTTGTACCCGCGCAAATAAACGTCGTCTAGCGGACCATCCTGTACCTTGAACTTCAGCCCACTTTGTGTGCCAAAGATTGCCAAAGTCGCGCCAAATAATCCTGCGTCATCGGACGGGCAGACGTTCGGTTCTTAAAAATTCGTAGTCACGTGTCTGATTCCCAAATCCAATTTCTCAGCAACTTTCATCATTAATTTCAATTCAGATACGCGCGCGGGTCCAAGGTTCCAAAAACATCAAGTGAAATCATTTTATTTCGAAGAATATCAAAAGTTGCGAACGATGTTTTAGGAGCATTTTTTATCATTCGAATTATTTTTTTAACAAGATCGAAAGTATTATAATTAATCATGTTTTAGTAAGCTTCCAAATGTAGAATTTCAAGTAGATTCTCCAAAACCTTTAAGTGAAATTATCTTATTTTATTTCGAAGAACATAAAAAATTGCTTCTGCGAACGTTGCTGTCTTAGGAGCATTTTTTTTAATCATTTAAGCTTCAAGTGAAATTATATTACCTTCAAGTGAAATTATATTATTTTATTTCGAAGAAAATTAAAAATCGCTTCTGCGAACGTTGCTCAGTCTTAGGAGCATTTTTTTTATCATTTAAGTTATTGTTTGAACAAAATCAAAAGTATTATAATTAATCATATTTTAGCAGGCATCTAAATGCATAATTACACAAAGATTCTCCAAAACTTTCAAGTCAAATTATTTTGTTTCGAAGAATATCAATAATTGCTTCTGCAAGCAATATCCAGCTTAGGATCATTTTTTTATTATTTGAGTTATTGTCTGAACAAGATCGGAAGTATAATAATTAATCATACTCGATCAAAATGCGGAATTTCAAATAAATTTTTTCAAAAGTTTAGTAGCTAGTTTCTTTCCGGGTTCGCGTCCGAGTACAATCGTGTCTGGCGATTATTCGCGTCCTCTCTTATTGCCAATGCAACGACATTGCGAGTCGCTGACTAGACGAATCTATACGATAATAACGTGCAAGGCCAGACAGTTGGGATAGCGGATAGCCGTCGCTGGTTTGTCTCGGGACCGGACCGGCCGGCCCTCGGGTGTTGTTCCCTACGGAGATTCGGGACCGTGTTTTGGCATGCCACGTATCGCGACATTATTCTGGTCCGTGACGAGCAGCGCAATTGCCCGTGACCGGGCCGCGGCGTATAAATTCCTCGTGCTCGTCATTTCGTCTACGGCCCTCTCGTTCCCGCCCTCGACTCCGCGCATCGCTACTTACGTGATTTACTTGCCGCTAAACGACAGGAAACTGTCCCGAGCACCGAATATCCCGCCCACGCGTGATCGTCCTATTCTCCTGTCTACTACACAATAGTAAGCGGGATCGGCCAAGGGAACGTCGAGGTTACATCGCTGTTTCATTACTACCACCGCTGAACTATGCACGCTCGTCGATTCGTATAGACGTGAGAGACAAACTAACCGCGGCTTTCCGTTTCGAGAAAATATTAATATCCGACGAAGCAGACGGAAAGCTGAAAATCTTTGGAACTTACTCAAACATGATCTCACTCTTCAACAGACTTTCGGAAGTCTGCACAGTAATTGCTCGGACACAGAACTTGGAATCATCCTCGAAACCGAACCAGAAATTCTCGAAATTCGTGTACATTTTAGGATGTACGCGTTCCACGTAATGCGAACTCGACGGAGATATAGTCAACGAATGTCTGTCGAGCACGACGTGTCGAGAACTTGGAAAGAATTAACGTGGAGGAGGAACGATAGTCGTTCCCATCGAACACTCGAGCGGCGACTAATCCGCTCAAATCGCGGCGCCGTGGCGTGTGTTTTTGCGCGCGGAAATACGAGGATACGGCACGGTCGTAGGTGAAACGTGGGACCGTAAGCAAAATGATCGCGGCTTGGTAACGCTACCTTTCAATGCACCACGATAAACTGGAAGATGGCAGAGAGGGAGAGAGAAGGAGATTACGAGACACCGTTCGTCAAACTGACGCGTTGCAAATTATCGTCGACGCACGCTTACTTAGCCGTTCGTCGAACCGCGTTCGATACCCTTTTTTGACAAAAACTTAAAGAGACACTTTTAAATCTACGTACTCATAATCTAAAGAATTGCGTGCAAAGAATTGTGTAAAGATGCGGTTCAAAGTGTTTTATAAATTCTTTTATAGTCATATACTTTTAAAGTTAGCGCTTAGGCATCTCAAACGATTTTGGGCCAGTCGTGGTGCCATGTGCAGTTGAAATTGGCCCAAAATCGTTTGAGGTACCTGTACATTTTATGAGATAAGAAGATTGTTTTTTACGCTCAACTGCATTCAAATATCCCACGTGATTGGTTAAAAACTGAATGTGCCCGTTATCGGGAAGTGCTTTCTGAAGAACTGATCTAGAAAGATGCATCAGAATTCACCTTTTATCTGTACATTATGTACATACTAATATCTTATCCCTATTATTATAATCTTTGAATCCTCATCTAATTTCTCATTCGTTTTATCTTGAAGAGTAGCGAACGCGAAGAACTTCTGTTTCGAACGAGTGCCGCGATGCCATTAAAGAGAAGCGCGCGCCGTGAAGTGCGTTAATAATTCATCTGCCGTGGCGTTTTTCAACCGCCTAACGAAAAACGACCTTTGCCCGTGGAATTCATTTCCGAAAAAAAATTCGTCCAGCTCACGATTATGTAAGCTTACGTATTTAAAGTTCCTGCGTGGTAACTAATTGCACCGTTCGTTATCCAGAAACTCAATTTAGCGGCGAGCATTTGCACTTCAAAAGCATAAATTATTATTCCTTTTCATATTCATGTGCGTGATAACACTTGAACATCTAATACCTCCCAGATAGACTTTTATGTTCGTCATGAGATTAATTTACCAAAAATTGGACTGGGTTTTTTTAATAAGCATAATTCATCGAATGACACTACACAAATTTATTGAAGATTTCCTTCATAAATCGATAATCCTTAGCTGTTCGTTACTGGAGACTGATTCAACCTTGTCGGAAGGTTTGAAGGTCGAGGTGGAAAGAGTGGAACACTTAAGTCTCTTTTTGATATTGAATTTAAACGTTTATTCTAGGCACGTTTTACCGTGGTATCGTTTAATAGAGTTAATGAATTTGATTGACTTAATCACGTAACAATTCACGTAACTGCGATCTTAAGTTGACGCTCGCAATTTACTTGAACGACTTTCTCTATCAGAATTGGATTTTCGACGATCGAGTATCAATTGGTATGATTCGTAAGACTGTTACAAGGCGACTCGTTGTACATCGCGAGCTCTCACAGCCGATCGTCTTAGACTTGCGCGATCGTTCGTAAAGGTTTTTTTCTTAACCGGTTTCGACGCGCGCATTTCCAAACATTAGCGAAAGGAGTTCTTATTTAGTGAATTTTGCGGCGTGCAAAACCCTTGTCGAATTTCCGTAGGGGCGGCAAGGGTACGATTGAAAGAGTAGCCTGGAGGATGATTTACAAAGCCGATGGGAACATATTAAACGGGGGCGCGACGATACATCGCACCCCGACCGCTCCCTCGTCGCTCGCTAATTATCGACCTAATTGTGTACGCTAGCATGTAACATTCCCGTTTTATCCCATGCCCTTTAAAGAGTACACCGCGTTGCGGCGCCGACAGCGGGTTAATTGGCCGATTTCCACCGGGCGACTTCCATCGGAATCCCATTAGATGGAACGTGCCAGCGTGACGAACCTCGTAGATCAGACGTGACCGCGGGTAAAATCACTCTGTTAGATTGCGAACGTTGTTGCGTTTACGTTTACGCATCCTCGGGTTCCAAGGAAGGGAAAGTGCTACGAGCGTAGACTGTCGACGAACTGTTTGTTTTCCATTTCGTTGGGAATTAAGCTTCGCCATGAGAATCGAGCTGGGTGGCTCGGAGATCGCTTGAACGCGATTCCTCTTCCTGCACATATTTCTTACGTACTCTCAGCCCTTCATAATTTTGCATCCTTACGACGGTACATACGATAGTCGGCTAGTTTTATGTGAAAGAGAAATGGACGACTGTTGTGAGTAATATGTTGTATCATAGTGAAGTAACGGTGGAAATTTTAATCTCGATCGAAGGATAAGAAAATTAGCAAACAATCGAAGCGGCAATCTCGACGATGATTGAACCATCCCAAATAGGTCAATAACGACCTCGCGCTCGCACGCTAGATCAGGAGAACTAGATCAACGAGCAAAGTCTGTTTTGCACGCGCCGGGTTCGTATCCGCGAAACGTCACACGCTCCAGAAACGCTGACTCCAGATACCACCCAATTCCTATTAAAACGACCACGGGTTCATTATTCCCACTCGACATCTTGATTTCATTAACCCTCTGACCATTTAATCATTCAAATTCTCCTAGAAATACATTTTGTAGCGTCATCAGACGATTCCTTCATATTGATTTACCCATTTCTTATGAGTAATATAAAGGGTTATCCAAAAGTACTTTCNCCCCGATCTGCAAATAATAGCCGAGAACGAGACGATAGGACGATTCTTTCATACAAAGACGTTCCGTTACGCTAGAAGCTACAAATAAATTGCCTCGCAGGTGATTATAAGAAAGAATTGTTGAAGGTCGGCGTGGACGGTCGCGGGACTTAATTTATGCACAGATAGTGATAGAGCGAGTCGTGTTGATAGCTGTGCCCGACTGGCGCCAATAATAATAAACGTGTTTATAGTCTGTCCTGTCGGATTTGTTGGTAGTTACATTGATAACAATTTGTCATAATTTGTCGCGGGCTTCAGCGGTCGAGGTCGATAATTTGATGTGTTCAGGAATTTCGTTCTCCAATCGCGGAAAAGCACAACGGTAGGTCCAGTCGGTTCGAGCTACAATTATGCAATCGGAGCTCCTTAAAGAATCGATAAATTCCCCACAAAACTGTTTGTTCGTTCGTAATAAAAATAATCACGTGACTAAAGTATCGCGTAATCCGTTTCAAATTATTTAACTGTAAATACGTCAGAATTAATTACGACTCGGAACTTTCCCCGGTACGTCAGTAACCATTAAAGAGCTTAACGCGCAATCTTCACAGTTGGCATCTTTAAAGGAATCCACTTCGTTAACGTTTTCGTTCTCTGGCACCTTCCAATTTAAATTTTCCCGACTAAGGATCAAGGCCGGCCATCCTCGGTGGCCCCGTGTCTCAAAGGAGAATTCCCTTAAAGATCGCCAAAGCGATTCTCTCCCGGCTGGTAATCCTTTGCCCCGTTTTCGAGTTCGTTAATCGTCGCGGTGGTCCCCGGTCGCCGGCGAACGGTTTTTCGCGAGGAGGAATCGCTGCTGCGAGTCCGCCACCGCTAAGCGAAAGAGTAGGTACGCGGCGAGGCGAGGCGAGGCTGAAAGCGTGCTCGTGCTCGGTCGCGCCCGCACTCGCGCGCGTTGTTCCAAAAGGACTTCTTGTAATTAACTGTCTAGACTGCCGACGTTATTATCTAGGCCTCGTTAGCGTTATCTCCTGCAACCGGGAAACGTCTGCTGGAAATTACACGAGCGTGTGCACGCGGCTGTTCGTGACGTCTGACGCCCGTGTGCGCTTCGAAAATTGCCACGTGCTCTTTTTTCCTCCCTCCCTCCCCTTCCGCCGCCCCTACCGGTCTCTTGTTTTATTAAACAGGCCGGCGACGCGCGTAATCGATTAATTAATTACACGAGCCCCCCCCGTTTTCGTAACAATTTCCAAGTTTCGAGGGGTCGTCCGCGGAGTTACATGTTAATAACCTCGTTCATTATACACGGTAATTGCTGCGACGCGAACACAAGGGCGCTCGAAAAGCGTTCGACAGTCACTTCGACCCCGTTTAAGCCGCCGACGTGTTCGCATTGTTAATGGTATCTATAACCACTTCCTCGTATTTTGACTCGGTCGGGGACAACGACAGGTGTGATGCTTAATAAAATTTGTAAATCGATCAATTATATATGAATTCACCAGAGAGTAGACTTGCGCAACGTCATTGTCTGCATCTTTTTCTTTCTGTCTGATGCTGAATTTCATCGCCACTTCCTCCAATCTGCATAAACTGAGTCTATTCTCTCGTGAACTCGAGTATAAACGAACAGTACTCATGATTCGATCTACAGCATGTCTTAAATTCCCGACCCGCGGCTGATCTTGGCAATCACGGATCAAAGGCCAGAGTTATTATCGGTTCACAATGTACTTCGCGGCAAACTTTCGACTCTCGTTTCCGTTCCGCGAGACGATTCATCATCCTCGGACGACCAATCTTCCACGGCCACGCGATATCCCAACAATGTATTTCCGCGAGGGAAGAAAAAAGTGAACGCACGCGATTACACGCGCGAATATATATGCTAACGTCGTCGCCGTCGCGCGGTGCCGTGGCGCAAAGGGTTCCATGTCGGTGTCGGTGTAACGTGCCGCGAGATAACACTGGGTCGACAACCACGTTCTAGAAAACGGCCAGCAGCCTCGATAGAGGCCGGCTTCTAGTAAACACGTAACGCCGACGCCTTCTAATGTAACGGGACTCGTATTTGCGACGACGCAATATTATCATTTACGTTTTGCTAGGCGTAATACGCAATACTGAAGTTATTAAAAATTCTGAATACAATTCGAATAGAAATATGGAAAATTAAGAAATACACATGACAAAGTTATAGGATTATCCAAGATAGACAATATGAAGTTTTTTTTAAATAAATAACATACTTTTTTTAATTTTATTGGTTTTTTTTATCAAGTCTATGAAAATTATGTGTGAAAACATCGTAAATTAGAAATAAATGAAAATTACAAGAAACAAACACGNAAAATTATAATTTTTTTTTGTAAAATCACCTGTTTTAATCCATCTTCGCTAATTTCATTTTTTTAACATCATTTAATTCTTTTGCTATATAATCTATATTACATTAAAAACTACACTTACAAGAAGCTCCAAAAAGAAAGGTTTTATGTTCCCATGGTCCGAATTTTCTTTTTAAATATAAAAAAATTTATAATCGTCACTTACGAATCTATATATGCAGATGAAAAAAAATCATCAATCACTATTGGTTATCACAGAGACATTAAAGAATTAAGATTAATAAGAAGTATACGCTATCTCGTGAAAGGCCTAAAATTATTTGGTAAAATCTTGGTATACTAGCATGTGACTTGTGGTTTCATAGAGGATTAATAATCTTCCAATTTAATACTTAGCCGTACGACAATAAATTTAACATCGAATAGGATCGAAACTTATTTCAAATCAACTAGAGATATCAGAATTCTGACAATCACGAGTGGAACGTTCGCCCCGAATCGAGAACGTCTCGAATCCACGTCTACCCTCGTTTCGGGGACATCTCCGGCCCGAAAAGCCGTAAAAAAATTCCGCGTCCCGCACAAAGCGCGGAGTCTCCCGTTAAAGGTTTAAAGGGGTTCTCCGTTTCCACGGAGGCCGTCGAAAGGGAAAGCTTTTGGGGCTGTCGCGTCGTAACGGCGGCGGCGACGGAGACGGCGATGGTAACAAGCATCGGGGGGATGGATATCACGGCGGTGCTCTGTGCTCCTAGCACAACTCGTATTGATCGCGCACAATGGCTTCGCGTAACAAAGACGCGGCACAATGTCCACGGGATAGGTCGCGAGATCGGGAAGAGGGCAGGATATATTCGAAACGAGGTTGCCTGAAAATCCGATCTCCCCTTCCCCGGCCGAACCGAACGTTTCTATTAAAATAAGCTACGCGCGACGCGATTGATTTCAGAATGGATTTCGGAATTTTCCTTAAAGAGGATGTGTACGACCAAGGATTGAACGTGAATTTAATCCTGACCTTATCCCACGCACCAAAGTATACTTTTTGCTATCGATACGAGAAGACGCGATTAAGAATATTCCCAGCGGAGATTACTAATCTTTTTTTATTGGCACGTTTGAAAAAATTGCAGACCGAACGTTATCAAGCGGTGAACCTACCAAAAGTAGATAATGCGTTATCAATTCCCGACCTGACGCGGTTAATGATACCGAGATTCAAGACTCCGAAAAGCAACCGAAGGACGTACGAATGCTTCGCTTCCTGCGGCTCTTCAAATCGAATTTCGATTTTCGATCGGGAAATCGGTACGCGCGTTCAAACGCGAGGCACCCAGGGAATCATCGGTAACGGTAGTTGGCGTTCCATGGTGGATCGTGCCTTTATCAACGTCGCGGCTCGAGTTCTCGACAAACAAACGCGAGTTCAGAAACATCGACGTCGACGAGTCGTTCACCCGCTAGACGATTAAACGGCGGAATTCGAGCGGTTCGGACTTTCAGGCGACGCTACACAAGCGATAACGCGACGGGAAAAACGGTAAATGATTACTACTGCCTCCGCCAGATCATTACGGATTATCAGGGTCTCGTTGTCGACGCGCTGTCGTCTGATCTTTTTTTTCTTCTTCCGAGAAAAACGCTCTTAGGTTCTGGTATTTTTTGAGCACGTGATTAATTATCGATGAATGAAGTGTTTTTAGCAGCGAGATTATGATAAGGAATATTAAAATAAATTCATACTACACAGTAAAGATATTGAAAAACATCTATATGTTAAATCAGAGATTTTTATAAGAAGTTTTTCAAAGCACGTTAATCATTTTTGCAGGGATATTTGACTCTCTTAAGATGGACCACAGAACCAAGATAGAAGTTCCCGTTAAATATTTAACAACTTTTTCACGTTTTAAAATGATAAATAATTTGAAGATTGTTCAAAGAATTAGCGTGTTAATTTTAGTGCAACTTTTGTTAACTCCCTAAACCGTCACTGTCATTCGACCCGCTCGATACATATATTTGTTTCATAAGAACCTTACTTTTTAATAAGCCGAGCGGTATTCCTAGCGACGATACTTTCAGAGCGTGAAAAGTCTTCCAGAGACGGCGCATGCCTCGTACAGTGAAAGGGTTAATGTCCTTGGTAATTGAATACTGTTAAAGTTCAAGTATCACAAGAATATCATTATTCTGCTCTCCGTGTCATTGAGTCCGTCAAATATAAAATCTCACAATGCGTTTCCTTCGTTCCGCGAGAAGAACCGACAATTTGTAGAAAAACGGGACGCTTGTGAATCTTAATATCCGAATCAATGAAAATCAGAGAGATTCAGGAGCCGAAGTAAAATTTCCACTACGTGAAAATACAATTTGTAACGGTTGACGAGACAGTTGACGGTTTTATAGTTTCTCGGCCGTATGGCATCGAGAATTTCCAAGCTAAGAGGGAGCGATTCGAGCTGCGGTAGAGGCAAATCGATCGGAGGAGCATATTCGCGTCACGAGGGCAATGCACCGACGATACGATGCACCAGTTGCACCGGCTTCAGTAAGTAGGATAAGCCTTCGCTCAAAAATGGCATCGTGAAAAAATTGCACTTATCGGTCGACTGAAATTACCCATATACGTAAAACCTGCCCTGTAAAACGGTCCGTGAAACACCTTCATTAAACAGCCGTAATACTACTACAATATATAAAATTAAATTATGATTTTAAGCGAATCAAAGCAGTCATATCGGAAATAAAATATTTTAAATTATTAAAATAATTAGATAAACGTCAGTTCCTTTAAGGGTAGATGCCCTAACGCGAGCGAATAGTGTGAGATAGAAGCTGTCTATCTGTGAATTTATTTCATTCTAGAGAAAATGACTACAGAAGCTTAATTTACATAATATAATTTTTTAAATCAAAGCTCCAGCAATTTGTGAATTTATTTCATTCTAAAGAAAATGACTACAGAAGCTCAATTTATATAATATAATTTTTTAAATCAAAGCTCCAGCTATTTTACGTCGAAGTCCAAGCGAAGAAGTTTTCACTTGGAAATCAATACTCGAGCAGAACGACTTGGAGGCAAAACGATGCAGCGACTCGTTCTCGATGGATCGATAGGATCGCGAAAAAGAAAGGGACGTTCTCTCTGCTCAGGGAGAGATTAAGATCGACAGGCATCACAGAGAGAGGCCGGGTTTATGACACCGGAGAGGCGAGCGAGCAGTCACGAGAGCCGACTTGGCCGGGGCTAGGGTCGACGCTCTTTCTCGCTACGTGATCGCCTGGAAGGCTCGCGCGAAGAAAACGGCTTGCGCAACCGAAATGTCGATTATCGTTCGTTGTCCTAGGTCCTAGGTCTCTCAAGGCCTGGCACTACCGTGAAGAGAAAAAGAGATGCCGGCAAGACCGTTAGGCGAGCGGAACCGTCCGTGGCCCGCGGACCGTGCGAGAAAACGAAAGTGAGAACGGAGAAGCCTATTTCGCGGACCGTTTCGACACACCGTTAGTGCTAGGCCAGACGTCGTCGTCGCGTCAGCGGCGGCGAGCTGAATTTTCTGAGATCCTTGATCTCGTTCGGAGCGGAAGCGGCCGAACAAAATGCAATCGTGTTACGACCGGTGCGGTTACGAGCATCGATCCTGCGCGCCCGCGGAGTTATAAATAACCGCGGCCGTACGGTATAAAATTATAGTTTAACCATTCTTTTTTGCCGCGAGGTAGGAGCAAGAAGGTGGGAGATCCGTTTCTGCAGGATGTGTCTATAACGTATTATTTCACGATGCTCTGCTACTTTACTTGAAGGATTTATTTTATTTGACGATATTCTTTGTATATTTAATTTTAGATAAAATAAAATATGTTGGGTGAGATTAGTGAAATATATTTCGGGCGAAAATATGATTCATTCCATAATCTGGTAGATATTTTTGGAACAATTTCTAATTAAGAGTGTTTTATCGTCGAACTGTTATAAAAAAAAAAATTGCGGCAGACGGTCATTGTCATCCGTCAATATTGATCTCGTTATTATCAGGGACCAGATACCTTCGTAACAAAGAATATTGATATGTCGTTCTGAGAACCGATCGATCCCAATTTCATGAAAATCGTACCAATTAAAACCCACAGATTCCGTGTGTCTTCTTTGTGAATAATAAATATCGCTATCGACTTCATTCAAAAAATTGCATACGTAACCATCTTGTGAATGTCATTTTTTCCTCAAACCACTTCCTCAGCCAGAAATAAAGACGTCTCTGTGATAAACAAATTGCAAAAACATTCTACGACCTATCGCTTCAACATACCACTCGTATCAATAGTAATACACATCCGGTTCTGTTAATACGTATTCCCGGTTTTTATATCCCGTCTGATCTTTCGACTTCTGACATTTTTTGTAATACACTTCTCACGGAGAATTCAATTGCATGTCTACTTATTTCTAAACAACCTGATTTCAATAATGGGTAACATTTTTACAAATCATCGTCAGTTCCTCAACTGTATATCTACTTATTTCTAATCAACCTGATTTCAATAATAATCAAAACTTCTACGAATGATCGTAAGTTCCTCAACTGCAAATCTACTTATTTCCAATCAACTTGATTTTAATAACAAGTAAAATTTTTAACAAATTATCGCGAATTCTTCAATCGCACATCTACTTATTTCTAATCAACTTGATTTTAATAATCAAAACTTCTACAAATCATCGTAAGTTCCTTAAATGTACATCTACTTATTTCCAATCAACCTGATTCTAATAATAAGTAAAATTTCTAACAAATCATCGCGAATTCTTCAATCGCACATCTACTTATTTCTAATCAACTTGATTTTAATAATAATCAAAATTTCTACAAATCATCGTAAGCTCCTCAACTGTACATCTACTTATTTCCAATCAACCTGATTATAATAATAATCAAAATTTCTAACAAATCATCACGAGTTCTTCAATTGTACATTTACTTATTTCTAATCAACTTGATTTTAATAATAATCAAAACTTCAACAAATCATCGCGAGCTCCATTACTAGTTCGGACAGTGAAGGAAACGCTGGGTGAGGCCTGTGCAAATGATTCTATTAATCTCGATTGTGGCAAGCGTCTGCGAATCTAACCGCGACGACGACGAGCCGGCTAGACTAGTGACTATGTTATATTCAGAGTCTGGTCGCCGCGTAATCGGCCTCTGCCAATTATTGTTATCGTCCAAGGCCAGCAGACGGACGATCGGTTCCGCCTTGACGTCAGATGCTCGTCTCCAACTTTGGCACCGATCTCCTCTCGGCAGGTTGTTCCCGACTCTGTTCGCGTAGAGGCGTAGAGGTAGAGGCTAGACACGGCCAAAACTGAAGACCGAGGAATGGAACGAAACGGAACGGTACCAGACGACTACGTTCGTTGCCTGTTTCACGACTGACGTAAGCCGCTCGTTATCGGGACGACCTTAAGGCCAAACAAGCACCACCGCACCAAGAATCCGCGTTATTCCACGCTTCTAACGCGGGGAGCTCTCTCATCTTCTTTTGAACTCTGCGTGCAGTCGATGATCGATACAAATGTCTGACATAATTTTTAATTTATGGCGCAATCCTTCTCATTTATAAGAACATTGGGTTAAGGTTGTATGAGCTGTAGGTACTCTACCGAAAGTTTAAGACAAATAATACAAAGTTGTGACCAATATTTGGAGCAATGAATTTTTAGAAAAAAATGGCAATTACGGAGGAATAAGGTTTATAAACTTGTTCGAGCATCTAAATTTACATTAAAAAAACAATCGCGGCGGTTATTGCGCAGTCGATGCGCTGAAAATCTTACGCGGCGACGACGCTGGTTAATGCGGATTCGCAATATGTAATTGGCAAGGTCGGCAAAAATGAATGCAAATTATCGCGTCTGCTTAATATCTACGCTGACTCGTCTCAACTGTTATGACTACTTACGATTAGTGATAGCAGAGCTATTCGTGGAGGCAGTGCTCGAGGAAATCTCGTTAAACGCTCTTCTTCGCTTTTCAATATCCGACAAATGTCTTGGACCTTAGCCAATCACCTGATGCAAATTCCTGCTCGTTGCATTCATTATCATTTCTTTGCTTT
>SMSR01013706.1:76301-86744 GCA_019453355.1 Ceratina japonica | reverse complement strand
CGATGCCGAACCGAACGGCTAATTAGAGGGGTAGGGATGACAGCGCACTTGCGCTGTCTCCTAATATCCTTCTGGAATCTTCCGTACACATACACTCTGAAATGCCTATATAATCGTACAAAAGTACGGTTACACAAGTATGCAACAACATACCTTACTTTTTGTTTCATGGGGTAAAAATTGCATACCGGTGTAATAACCTATCCTTTCATTTTGTTCCATTTTGTATTTATTTATTAATTTAAATAAAAACAATCCTTTTCTATTCAAGTCTCCTATTCGTCGTTGGCAGCCATATTGATGACGTATCATCGAGCAGACGACATGGGTTATTACTGCTAATAAGTGTGAATTATGACGTGAACAAAAATTGGGACATTCACTATACAAATCCTTATGTTTGCATCGTAATATTAAATGGACGAAAATGTAGGCTTAGTCAGCAGTTCCGCGGGAAGTTTAAGTTATCAACTGTCGACGAAGCCTGAGCCGCCGTACACAGGAAAGGCGACGATTTTACTAGCCGGTGGTGTCGCGGAATTACTAGAATCTCGACCGAATACCTATCGTATCGTGGTAAAAAGGAGGAAAGGATTCGTGAGGCTCGCATTATTGCACGGGTCGGAATCAATATAATAACATTATTCGGATTCGTTATAAACGTATGCTACTACATTGATTATAGATTTCATTGACGTTTTAGAGCTCCGTTGGTGCCTGTCTTTCCTTTTGGGGAAACGAATGCCTTCGATCAGGTGTACAGGCCAGAAGGTTCGTTGTGGAGAAGAGCACAAGACTATGTTCGCAGGCGAACTAGAATGCCACTTATGATTGTAAAGGGCCGGGGATTTTTTCAATATAGTTTCGGCGTCTTACCTCAGCGGACGCCAATAACGGTAGTTGGTAAGGATTTCATGAACAACTACAAAATGAAAGTATTTTTGCAATATTCATTACGTGATTCTTAAAGAGTTTATAATGCGAATAACGAGTCTGAAATCGGAAATGCTCTCCCTAACAGATTCAATTATACCAAAACACTACCATAAAACACATAGATTTGTGGTATAATCTTGGTATTTTTCTGGTAAAATTACCAAAGAAGTACCATAAAAATACCACAATTATCTTAGTAGTTTCTTAGCGAAAATAGTTCCTGGTGGACTTGAAATTACGGTATTTTTAAAGTATAAGTGGTAGAACTTAGGTTGTGATGTAGTAGAATACAATATTCCTACCAAAAGACAACCGTAGGTTTGAGAATTATTCATACCAAGAAACTACTAAGATAATTGTAGTATCATTATGGTAGTTCTTTGGTAATTTTAACAGAAAAATACCAAAATTAGACCATAAATCTACGTATTTTATTGTAGTGCTTTAGTATAATTGAATCCGCTAGTGTCGGTATGAACAATTCTCAAGCCTACGGTTGTTTTTTGATAGAAGTATAGTATTCTACTAGAATATTACCAAAGTTCTACCACTTTTATATTTATACTATAGAAATATCATAATTACCCGTAGGACTATCACTACCGCCTCTGAAAAATAACGGTTCTCGTAAGAATTTGGAGGAATACTAGATGTTATATGATGGATGCGAGAATGTTCATTTTTAAATTAACAGGTAGTGGACGAATTTTCGTTTTCATTTTTTTTAAGGGAGTACTTTTGGTAGGTAACTAATCGAGCGAGTGTTAAATCGCATTTGACTTGAACAGTATTTTGATTTGGCAATGTCGCATTACTAGTGAGTGAATATAAATAGGTTATACATTTTGTACACAGGGTGAGCAATTATCTCAGAAACTAAAAGAGATAGCGAACAATGGTTTAAACAGAAGTTATAGGGTTTCAAATATGTGACTTTGAACTTGACCTTAAAATAAATTTTCAATAACAAATGAAGGTCAACTTTCATTTTTTAAATGGAAACCTACATTTTTTGTTCCATATTCGGATTCTACGGGACGAAATACGTAACTTTTGTCTGAAATATTTTTGTCGATTCGTATAGGAGGCTTTTTTGAGTCGCTGACCGCGAATCTGAAGTCAGATTTGAAAAATTCAAGATGGTGGACGAAATTTCTTCTAAGAAGGATTTAAAAAAAAATGTTTCTTACAAAAGTTGCCTATTTTTTCCCCAGAATCTGAATATGTAATAAAAAATGTAGGTTTCCAATTTAAAAAAAAGAAAGTTGACCTTCACTTGTTAATGAAATATTATTTTAAAACCAAGTTCATGGTCACCAATATTTGACCTCTTCAAAACCCTGTAACATTTATTCAAACCATTTATCACTTTCTTTTAGTTTCTGAGTTAATTGCGCGGATCGATTAAAATGGCTCACTCTGTAGAAGCCTGCAATACTTTCAATTGCAATCAAGCATTTTTACAAAAGCCGCCATTTTTCGGAAACGGTATTTGTATTACGTAAACGGGATTTGTATTCGGTATGAGATGCACGAATCACATAGTGCATATTGCAAGAAACGATATAGGTCTTTTTGTTGGATTGCATTCTTTGCTTCAAATGATTTTTATTATCAAACGCATAAATTATTCTTTCTAGTGGGCAGTCCTATAGAACTACCAAAGATAGAGGAGCCGACGGAAGAGCAGATTAACGAGTATCACGAAAAATTCATTGAGGAATTAGTGAATCTGTTCGAGAAACATAAACACAAGTATATCGAAAACGCTGATTCGATGAAATTGGAATTATTACCTTGATAGAAAGTATGAAACATTTGGCAAATAGCTAGTGAACCGGCAGAGTGCTAAGAATTGAAGAACGCGAAGAGTGAGATAATGAATCGCAATTAACGCCATCTGAATTATGTAACTAAATAATATTATTATTATTGATAATTGAATAACTATGATTGTAATATTTTCCATGCTCCTTGTATAATCGTGCACCGCTAGAAATTGTTATCGAAGGGTGAAAGATTCATTATGACAAAGTCGAAGCAGATAGTTTGGTACCATCATGGTACCATGCTTGCTACGCACATGGATCTGATACGTCCAGTTCAACGTTTTACGTTTACAAGAACAAACTAAACAAAGATCTGCCGATGTGATGGGCTCGGCGGCCGCCAAGCAAAGAACCCGAGCGCGTGCATCGCAATGCAAGGTGCAACCAATCGGAAACGCAGAGTCGTTCGCCAACGCTTTTTCGGTCTCAACTGCCATATTCGCTTCTCTACGATTTATGGGTAACCATGTGTTGGAGAATTGTATTCTCCAACTAATATCTGGAGTGCCATCTACTAGATCTAAGGGTGATTGTGTCGCGGTCGATAATGAGGTCGATAGTTGCGCAGAAGCGATTGATTTTAGTCAAAGTGGATTCGACGCCATGACAGTCCTTTCTGTTCTGCTCCACGAGTCGGATCGGAGTACATGTCGTGCGAAATCATTTGCGTTTAATTCAGTTCTTGCTCTAATTATAATCTCGTGTAAGCGATAACTGTGATTAATACAATCACTGCGAGCACAGATTGTGGATAAATATTATCCAACGAAAGGAGTTGTGACCTCTCTACCACGTGTTCGAACTCTCTAATTGTATTGCGTGAACTCTCCAATTAATTTCAAGTGAAATTATGAACTTGTTTTTATCGGCTCTAATCTCGTTTGTTACGTGTTCCGTTATTAACAGCGAGTCTATTCGACTCTGCAATAAATCACAAAACCAACGTCGCGAGTTTGATTAATTCCGAGTTATCCTTGTCTACCATCCGACACGCCGGTCACGAGGCGTCAATTCGTGTACACCATGAATGATTACTCGGGTGTTTTTGATGGATATAACCACTGAAATATAGAAGCCACCCCCAGGATTGGTCATTTGATTATGTGGTCAAGGGACGTGAAATAAAAATGCCAGAAGTCGTTTTCATTTACTTATTAATATTAAATATAGTCATGTTCGTTGATCGTGCACGGTTATTCAGACGATTTTAAAGAGATAACCACTGAGTTATAGTAGCCACCCCCAGGATATGGTCATTTGGTCAAGGGACGATAAAAATAAAAATGCCAAGAGTCATTTCTTTTCGTTTATTAATCAAAATATGGCCACTTTCGTTAATCGTGCACGGATACCTAATACTACATTATGCACTAAGGAAGTAAAGTTGTTGATTATTCCCGTAGGTGGGTTTGCTGCCCGAGCGAAGCGAGGGCAGTAATCACCTAAGGGAATGATCTACTTTAATCCCGTGTTGCATACAGGACTTTATTCACTTTTAAAAGTGGGACGTATACTCAACCATCGTTCAGTACCAAAAAGATCAGAACCAGAAGTGGTATCATTAGAATCGACTGAAAATATATCCAATATTTCAAATGTAAACGTCTCTGAACGTGTTTGGCTATTAAAAATTTTTCAGGTTTTTAAAATAAATAACGCATATGCAGAAAAAAAGTATTTTATTCCCTCATACTATACTTATTGTATACTTTTGTCCCGCTTTTGAGGGAATAAAATGGCTATTATAGGTAAGCCGTGAATAAATGATTTTAAAGGAATAAGGACTAACTTATAATAGCCACCCCCAGGATTGGTCATTTGTTCATCTGGTCACGGATCGTGAAATAAAAATGACATATTTTTTTCAGAATGAAGACGATGTACATTAAATTATTACAATATCGATGTATAATTTGAGGTACAGAAATTCTAATTTTTCACTGAACTTCATAGGATGGGGTGCTGTTGTCATTATGGGAAGCGTCATACACTTCCCTAATAGCACAGGTGTATACTGAGAACACTCTGAGGGTATCTCAGCAGTATATTGTGTATATTCTCAGAACATTCGCAGTACGTACTGGGATGTACTAAGTACATTCTGAGAATGTTCCCATGTCCGGGATAAAACCTCCCATAAAATGTCGTGCGAATGTCTACACATCGTCGCAATGACGAAATTGGAATGTTTTTAGTAGATTACAAGTATACACACATGCATACACGTGCGCTTCGTATTGGTTAGGTTTTTATTCTTTTTACGTTTAGGTTTTTATTGTGCGTGTTCAAAAATGACAAAAGAAGTACGTGGAAAAAAGATCCAGCAAAAAGTTCTGAAACTTTTCAAAACTTTTGCTGGACTTCCCTTTTCGTGTAGCTTACTCGCTAATTGAATATAATTTCATTTTCATGTACTTATATATTTTCATTTTCTTTCTAATTAATTGAATGAATATACATTTACTTGGCGAGTAAGCTAATCTTGCTCAGTCACTCTTGAGCACACACAGTTATCTGCAATGAAATTAGACATAAATACACATATATAAATTTTTATTATACATAAATAAAATATAATATATTTATCTATCGAATCACAGTCTTTCATCTTCTACCTCTTCATTTCGAATTCTTGAGCTCTTTTCTTTTTCCCGATCTATCCTTTCCTTCGCATGGGCTAACCACGTTTTTATAGGACCAGCGATTTCATCGTTCTTTGCGGCTTCATGCGCTTTTCTTATCACATCTATAAAAGTAAATTTTGTGTCATTAATAATTTACACATATATCTATTTTAGAAAAATAATAAATAAGTGATAAATAATATCCAACAGAGGAAATAATAACAGAAACAGAGAGGTCATAAGATCCATACAGTTCCTAAATTCATATATTTACTAACTCTCCGTAAAAAATATTATAGTAAATACACAGATTCAGGTTAACTGTACAGATCGTTTAAGTCTTTGTCTTTCTCCAACTTTACAAAAGAAATTATTGTCTCAAGTAATTTACAAAATGAACAAAAAATTATAATTAGATATCATTACCTTTGTATCGAGTCTGTGGTGGAGAAGTAAAGCCGTTGCACGAAATCTGGTCCGAAATACACAGCAAACCTGTTACTTTTGCAGGTTAATAAAAATAGTAAAAGACAACTATTTATTTTTACTTCATGTGTAATTCACAGCTGACACACATCAGCAGAAACAGTCGTGCATCAAATTACCAGGCCGCATCATTTCACGAGGCGGTGACATTAATGGGCCTCCGAAATCTTGCGATTTAACACCTTTGAATTTCTTCCTTCGGGGCTACGAGGAGTAGAGTCTACGAGGCCAAAGCGCACATGATTACAGAACTGAAAGAGGAGATACGACGCAAAATATCTAACATTGAACCTGCAATTTTCAGGAAAGCCATCGAAAATTTTGATAATCGCATTACGTCATGCCATATGAGTCGGAGAGGCATTTAACTAATATAATCTTTCATATATAATTGTAATAAATAGAAAATCAAATTTTGAATAAAAGATTTACGAATTTTTTATAAAAATTTTGTTTTTCTTACTAATGTAATGTGGAAGCCCTAATTGAATCACCCTTTAGAACGAATGAGTCAACATCATTACCAACATCTGCTATTAACTCAGCATAGTATAATTATTTAAACCTAAATCATTCTTGCCACAATTAATCTAGGTGTAGCCATTACTAATCGTCAACTACAGTGTTTCATTGCTTTTTATGCAGTTATGACACTCATGCGAGGAAATGAGCGAAAAAGTTAAACATCTGATGATAACTAGTTAATAATGTCTGGAATGTACAAAAGTGGTGTTAAATAATGACTCTACGAGACACATGATAAATAAGAAACATGTCAATCGACGTCATATCGGACATTAATCAGTCTCCCAGCTTCTTATAAAACCAGCGGGTGCGTCATATCAGATCAAACCACATTGGAACAGCAACGTGAAGGTAACTAGAACTTTCTTTTTTCATTATAATGTTTTAGTTAACTTACTGTTATATTTTTTATATCACCTGGCGTGACACGCTTAAATCTTCTTTTATACACGTTTCAGGATCCATGGTCAATAATTTAAGTGCTAAATTTAGAGGCTAAAATAAGCCGAAAAAAGAAAACGAATTTTTCGTTCGAAGCCTCGTTTTTCTTACTAATTTAATGTGGAAGCCCAAAGTTATTAAGCATTAAAAAATGGCCCCTGAAAGTAGGCAACTCGCGTGCAAATTAATTTTCTTCCAAAATTTAAAGTTCTTTTAATTGAAGAAATTAATTGATATTATTTCAGAAATTGTAAGCAAAAAGTGTTGTATCAGTTCTTGGCGTGGAACTCAGAGTTTCGTAAAAAAATTCAAAAAATTTAAAAATCTTGATTTTTCATCTTTACAAATCATGTAACTGTTTCATGTTTATGGGGAGGTTGTTGCTAGAAGTTGTTGTAGAAAATTAGCTGTAGGAATATCTCTTTTAAAAAATAATTAAAATAATAAAAAGTTAAGTTATTGTTTCTGAGAAAAATTCAAACTTTTGAAAAATTCATTTTTTGAAAATTCTTCGTTTTTTGATCTGAAAAAATTGTTTTCGTATTCTCCGAGAAATTTGAAACAAAAAGTAATTTCTGAGTTTTTCTCGTAAAACTCATAGTTTTTGAGAAAAAAATTCGTAAACGTTAAAAACCGTGATTTTTCGAAAATTTGAGCTTTTGATTTTTTTCTATGAGACAATTATACAAATTCTACGAAAAAAACTCATACATCACATTTTGCTTAAAATTTCTTAAAGACTATAAAATAACTTTTTCAGATAAAAAACGTGAAAATTTTGAAAAAAGTTAATTTGCACGCTAGTTGCCTACTTTCAGGGACCATTCTTTAATAGTTAATAACAAATTAACGAGACTTCGAACGAAAAATTAGTACTCTTCATTTTCGGATTATTTTAGCCTCTAGAATCACTCCTTAAATTATTCACCATTGATCCTGAAACATCCTGTATACATGAAATTGGAAAATCTATTCGCCACTAAATTGGGCATGCTCTATCGCGTGGTGACATTGCTTATTTTCCGGCGCAGACAGGATGTGTGTTTTTTAGACCGGACGTTCATTCTTTTAAATGGAATATGCATATTTTAATCACGGATACCGATTCTACGCCTAAAAATATGCAACATTCTTGTTACATAGCTTTCTCGTACCCCTGAAATTGAGTTTCGGATGTTTAAAAGCGATTTCGATCGGACACCAGTTAAAATGTAAAGTTCATTTACGAATAAAAAATGACGTTTTAGAAAAAAAACGTTTCAAACAAAAGATGCATATTTTTAGACGTAGAATCGGAATCCGTGATGAAAATATGCATGTTCCATTGCAAAAAAAAAATGGACTTCTGGTCTAAAAAATCCGCTTCCGGTCTGCATGGCAAGTCGGCAATGTCACCATTCCATAGAGCAGGCATGGGAAAAAGTGACTATTAGGAGTCACGGGAGCTTAGGTGGGGATGCTTGAGTGTATGTGTCACAGTGAGAAAAGAAAGTATTACAGGACATGTAGACAATATACAATTGCAAGTTACGTACAGCTCATTCAAAAAATGCCAAAACTGTGTATTAGAATATTGGAATATTGGAATATTGGAGATTAATGGAATACTGGAATATTGGATTATTGAAATATTAGAGTATTAGAATATTAGAATATTAGAATATTAGAATATTAGAATTCTGGAATATTAAGGTACTGGGATGTTGGAATATTAGAATATTAGATCATTAGAATACTGAAATATTAGAGTACTAGTATATAGAAATATTGGAATATTAGATCAGTAGATCATTAGAATATGGTATGCATCTATGGTGGTTGACGTCACAGTCTACAAGGATTAGGGTACCTCGGAAAGTGGGGAGACTGACTGGAGTGGAGAAAAATGATTTCCCCATGCCTGGTTCAGTTCTTGATCGTTCTACGCATCCCCATCGTTGTTATCTTGTGTATACTGAGGCCTGAGCATAGAGATAGTAGAATAGAGTAGTAACGCCAGCATTGAACGAGTCTCAGCGATAGAAAGAGAGAAAAGATAGAGGTAGTTGTTCTCTCTCTAATAGCGCATGCGCAGAAGGTGCTCAGCCGCTCAGCCATTGTGATCGAAAAAGCTTTTTCCTTTCCTTTTAAAATTTTGTACACAAGCAGTGACAATGACGAAATTTTGCATTACTTGCAAAAAGAAGTTTATACCTGGCGATAAGGCTCGCAGTTTTCACAAGTAAGAATAAATCCATTTAATGTCTAAAAACATTAGGTTACTTTTTACGCTGAATTAAAATAATAAGCATGCAAATATATTTTTTAATCAGTATTAATGGTAGTACTTTTAGTAAGTATAACTTAATTTCACTCAGTAAATACTGAAAAATTATAAAACTTGTTTGTAGTCTGTTGATAAAAAAATAATTATATATGTAATATGTTACAATTAACGTAATTTTCTCCTTTATTTTTTAGATTTCCTAGTGAAATTGAACTTAGGCAGAAATGGATACAAGCAGTTGGCATATTATCTACGACGAAAAATTCTTGTATTTGTAGTGATCACTTTGGTAGTCCATCATATCATGAAACCGACGGTTACACAACTGTAACACGACTCCTGTCAAATGCAGTGCCAATAACTATTAAGACAAAACCACTGTCAAATATCACAAATAATTTGGGACTTAAAAGTGCTAGCCCTCATTCTACTCAAAATGTAGGCATCGTTGAAGAAAGCAGTGGCTCAACAATATCAAAGATAGCTGATGCATCTATTACAGAAGATTGTGAGAAACAAAATTTTTGGATACTGAACTCATTCGCACAAATATTTTTGAGGAAAATAATGACATACAAATTTGTAACGGAGCATATAACCTCCGTTCCCGAACCGTCCAGAGATTCCGAAACTCCGGAAAGGTATCCCCTGTAACCGCCACTAGGCGGCGTCCGACCCACCGAGATTCGCGCTGGCAGGAACTACGCGAATTTCGTCGCAGCAAGTGGCCGCTAGGCGGCGTCGACCGGCACTCAGTTTCGCGCAAGTAGGTTCGGCATCGGGAACGGTTAAATAGCGATCCGCGAACCGAATTCGATACGGAGTCTCAGTTGGCGTTCAGTTGGCGTTCAGTTGGCGACAGTTGGCGTACAGTATCGTACGCTTCGTGCTCGCGCTCGCGCTCGAGCTTCGATCTCGCTGCTTTGTTCGCTCTTAAATTGATTCGAGTCATTCGCTGATTCTTTAGTCATTTTTTCGGAAACTTTCCTTTGTTTCAACTGTTGTGTTTGTGTTCCCAGTGTAGGTGTATTCTCTCCAGCAGCCTTTGTCGGTCATCTTCGGCTCCTGACGGCTCAACTGTATGAAGCGCACTGCTAGTGCGTCTCCCAATGTAAGTTCTTGCTCTTCTGATACTGCGGTTTCACCGCGGAATCCTAATCCACAAAATAACGCCTCATGTTCCAAGTCGAGTCCTAGTTTAAATATGACTTCCGAATCTAAGAAAAAACCTAAGGTTTCTGATGATCTAACCCAACCTGTTCACCTTTCTAATAGATTCGAATTATTTAATACTGATATTTTTACAAAATTTGCCGATCAACAAGTTGAGGTGACT
>SMSR01013706.1:59308-71616 GCA_019453355.1 Ceratina japonica | reverse complement strand
CTCCTGACTCGAAAATCCCATAGAGCGAGTTTCGATATGCTCTTGTGGATTTAACGAGTAATCAGGTTGAATGCCAGAATACATCATCTTACAATAATTTGTAATCTCCAGCACCCGAGGTGAGCCCATAAATTCCTTATAGGTACGGTCCTATTCTCGGCGGTGATCACGTGTGCGTACGCTGAAAACAGCCGCCGATGCTGATCGGTTTGCCTACGTGAGGCGCAAAATCGTCGAATTTTTAAATGTCAATAACTAATTAACGAAGCCTTAACCGCGATTTTTTCTCTCTTGATTTTCGTCTTATTTTGGGCTCTAGAACACGTCCTTAAAATTGTGCCCAGTAGTAGTGTTACACCCTGTATACGCTTTCATAGCTAGAGTCAAAATAAATCCTCTCAAGCAATGTACAACTTATGGGGCATGTCTTGATATGAAGAGTGCTTATAATAATGTATCCCATAGTTTGTTACTCAGAAAACTTANCTTGTTGGGAAGCTGGTTATATTCCAGAGGATTGGAAATTGAGTAGACTCATTCTGATAGATAAGCTGGGAAAAAAAGGAGTCAAACCTATCTCTCTAACGTCTTGTTTAGGTAAAGTGTTCGAAAGGATATTGAAAAACAGATTGAATTTATGGAAAGAAGAGAATAATAAACTACAAGAATTTCAGAATGGTTTTAGAAGAGGAAGATCGGCTCAAGACCATATATATGCTTTCATAGCTAGAGTCAAAATAAATGCTCTCAAGCAATGTACAACTTATGGGGCATGTCTTGATATAAAGAGTGCTTATAATAATGTATCCCATAGTTTGTTACTCAGAAAACTTAAAAATATGGGTTGTCCAAGCAAGATTTTATTGCGAGTGGGTAATTGGTTGGAAGACAGAAATATAAAATGGATCAATATAGACGGGAAAGAGGAACTTTTAGACAATAAAAAGGGACTCCCTCAAGGATCGATACTGAGCCCTTTATTATATAATTTATATATTTCAAACCTGGGTAAGGAATTAAAGTCAATTGATGAAAATATCGAGATTTTAATTTATGCGGATGACATCGCTGTCTTAGCTTGGAATGAATCTTCTGAAAAGGCAAGAATTATAATAAATAGAGCAATTATATGGATTGGAGATGAATTGAAGGACAGAGAGCTCGATTTGGCAGAAGAAAAAACCCAATTCATAACATTCAATAATGTTACCGAAACAGCAGCTTTAATTGCTGAGCACAGATAAGATTGAAGTACACGTGTACTTATAAGCAAGTTAATAGCTGCTTCGGAACTTGTAAATAAACGGACTCTCGACCCGCACAAGGATATTGAACACAAAAGAGAAACATACAAAATTGACCTTATTCAACTAAACCGACTAACCGTATGTTTGTTCCAAGTGTTTCGATTTATTGAGAATCTTCCGTTGAAGAATACAACAATTTTATATCAGCTGTTCGCGATATAAATTTAACTAACGAAAAATTCAAGTAATTTGTAAGAAAACTGTACAGTCCAAAGAAACTTGCAGGATGTTCGTTGCAGTAAAAAATTCAGTCGTAATTCGACACACAGAAATCAATAGAAGTTAATCAAGATGATTAATTGTGTAAATAGAGAAAATTCTATTTAGTTTTATAGAAAAGACCCGTACTCGGTGGCCGAGTCGGGTAACTAATACACGCGATAACGGCAATTTTAACTTTGTAAAAGTACACGTAACGCGTTGTAAGCGTTGTCTATGGATCTTCTTTTATAGACGTTTAAGTTAAAGATAACTCAACTTCGATTCGAGTCAATCGTTAATGTTCGGTCCGCTTAATCGATCACGATTTCACACCTTTATGTTCCTCGATTCTCGAACTTAGCTTTTCCGAAACCAGAAACAGAAACACGGATTCTCAAAATACTGGTAGATACTACTCGATCACCGTGTCGCTCACGAATGCCGTTATCACGTTCGCTTTCGTACCAGGCAAGCCTGGTGTGTTGCTTAGGGCAAGGTCAATCAGAAGTTTTGAATTTAAACCGTTGACTCCTAATGCTATGAAATCTCCATCAAACCGCCCCCCGTTGCGAGAATACGCAACCGAAATCATCCTGAATGAATCCCTTAATCTCTTGACCTCATAGATCCTCGCCGAGTTGGTGTTCCAGAGCCGATGTTGTTGCTGAAACTAATACTATGTTGGAAATTTAGCGAAGTTCTTTTTAGCATTTCAGGATCCCTTCTAGAATGCGAATTGCTGGAATAATAAGAATTACTGAGGAATCACCTCCCGATGAACTGTGTCTGTCGGGAGTTTACACAGGCGGATAATCGGACGAGTGTACGTTGAAGTTTTAATTTTTACTTCAACTACTCGTACGTTCCCGTCTGTTCCCGGAAACACAGTGTTAATTCTCCCCAACTCCCATCGATTCGGAGGTAAGAGAGGGTTTTGCACTAATACAATGTCTCCGACGCTAATCTGTTGACCTTCTGTTGCCCATTTTCCTCTTCTTTGCAAATCCTGCAAGTGATCTTTTGCCCATTCCTTCCAAAGTTGCTCACGGAACCGTTGTAATGTTTGCCATCTGGAAAGTGAATTCAGCTTCAGGTTTTCCGTTGATGGTTGCGGAAGGGCATTCAGGGGTGCTCCTGTGAGAAAATCTCCAGGAGTGAGCACCTCCAAGCTTTCCGGATCGTCATAGAGTCTGGACAACGGTCTCGAGTTTAGCATCGATTCGATATTGCATAAAAGAGTCGTCATTTCCTCGGTCGTGGGAGTAAACTGTCCAATGATTCGCCGCAGGTGTTGTTTAATGGATTTGACCCCAGCTTCCTGCATCCCTCCGAAATGTGGTGCATTTGGAGGGTTAAAATGCCAGTCCACCGCATTTTCACGCATTTATCCTGCATTTCTTGTGACGCATATGCGGCATCAAAGTTTCGCTTCAGTTCTCTATCTGCGCCTACAAAGTTCGTACCGTTATCACTGTACATCTTTGTAGGAATCCCACGTCTCGCCACGAATCTTTCGAAGGCGGCAATGAACGCGGGGGTGGAATAATCATGCACGAGTTCTATATGAATGGCGCGAGTCGCAAAACACACAAAGACAGCAATGTACGCCCTGTGTGAAGTTTTCCCTCGTCCTGCAGAATCCCTCACAAAGTACGGCCCTGCGTAATCGACTCCGACTCTATCAAATGCCCTGCCTGGACGACACCGGTCAGGAATCAGATCACTCATGATTTGCCTAGACGGTGACACCCTCCAGCGTGCACACTTGACGCATCTATGGACCACGGATTTTGTCATCGTGCGTAACCCGATTATCCAGAAAGATTGTCGAATTGTCTGCATTGTAAGTTGGATCCCTCCGTGTAGTGTATCCTCGTGCATCTGCCTGATCAGATTCTCTGAAACAAATCCTTTTGGTAAAATTATTGGATGTTTTGTTTCCCATCGAAGAAATGAATGTTTTAAACGACCTCCTACTCGCATTACCCCCTTTTCGTCCAAAAAAGGGCTAAGCGCAAGGATCGTTGATTTCGACGAGATACGCGTTTGATTACTCAAAGCACGGTACTCATCTGGAAATTCTCGCAACTGGTGATATCGTGCGATTGCATTAATTGCATCGCGAACGTTTTTCACCGAGATGCTCGAGGAAGATGTTACTTTTTTAGAACGAATCCTGTCGATAAATTTATAAACATACGCGAAGGTTCGTATTAATCGAGGCCAGGAAGAACAGCTTGAGAATATTTCCAATTCTTCCCTTTTCTCTTTCACGTGTGCAGTTGTAACACGTAACCCCTCGCTCGTATTCAAATCTTCTTTTTGCGTCGGCCAATGGTCACTGCTCTGAGTTAACCAGGAGGGTCCTGACAACCAGAGATTTGAATTGACAAGGTCGTTCGCGCTTACAACTCGTGAGTTTAAATCCGCGGGATTGTCCCGCGTGGGCACATGTCTCCAGTCAGCTGTCGGTAACGACGACTGAATTTTCGAGACTCGATTCGCAATTATGATCTTCCAATTGGAAGGATGTTTTCTTAACCATGAAAGTACGATAGTAGAGTCCGTCCAGCATATCTCTCGTTCAATTGGCACGGAAATGGATTTTCTCACATGCATTATTAATTCTGTTAATAAAACCGCACCATTCAATTCTAAAATCGGTATAGATTGTGTTTTAATCGGTGCGACACGAGTTTTTGCCATTAATAGATGAACATGCGTATGATCGTCCACTGCTCGTACACGTAAATATACCGCACACGAATATGCCGCAAGAGAGGCGTCACAAAACCCGTGCAAATCAACTCGCAACGTATCCGTGCCGTATCTTACCCAACGCGGGATCCTCCACTCGTTCAATGCAGTCCATTCTCTACAAAAAGTTGTCCACCGTTCATAAGTTTCTTTTGAAATCGAGTCGTCCCAATTGATCTTCGCAAGCCACTGTTCTTGAATTAAAATTTTAGCTTTCACGATGACCGGTGAAAGCCATCCAAGCGGATCAAATAACCTTGCAATTTCTGAGAACAGTGTGCGTTTGGTGATAGGTTTAAGCGATTGTAAGTCGAATCGGAACGCATCCTCAGATGGTATCCATCGAATTCCAAGAAACTTGATCTCCGATTCTGAAAATAAATTCAAATCTACCGCATGAGAATGTTTCTGAGCGGGAATGTTTCGAAGAATTTCTTCGTCATTTCCAGCCCATTTTCTGAGTGGAAGCCCTCCTCGCTGCAGAAGCGTGGTAACCTGCAAACGAGTTTTCTCTAATAAATGCCGATCTGGAGCGCCCATAAAAATGTCGTCAACGTACACCTGATTTTTCAAAACGGGTGCCGCTAAAGGAAAATTCGAGCCCTCAAGAGTATTTAACTCTTGAATCACTCGCATCGATAAGTACGGTGCGCATGCCGTACCGTACGTTACAGTATTAAGCTCGTAAGCGCACAGGTCTTCGTTAGTTGCATCTCGCCACAGAATGCATTGAAATCTTCGATCATCCCGATGCACAAGAATTTGTCGAAACATCTTTTCCATATCTGCTACGAGTACATACTCGAACAGTCGCCAATTGAGCAGAATGGAAGTAATGTCCAATTGCAATTTTCGACCGACGTGCAACACGTCGTTGAGCGACAAACCGCTCGAAGTAACGCTGCTTGCGTTGAATACAACGCGAAGCTTAGTCGTTAAACTATCCTCACGAAGCACCGCCCGATGCGGTATAAATACGCGAGAACGATCTATCGAATATAATCTTGACATGTGATTCAAAGATTCATACTCGGAAATAAACGCCGCATATTCACATCGCAGGACTTCATCGCGTTCGAATTTTCTCATGATCCGACGATTGAGATCCTTGATCCAACAAGGCTCGTGCCAACACGTATTTTCCTGTTGGTGCGTATACTCGCACGAATGCCGTAGCGAGCAACACCGTTCGCGGTGAACTTAACGTTGCTTCGTTACCGAACAGCGTAACGTTACCCGCCGTAGATGTGGAAGTCGACGGGATTGGTTCGACTGGTGGCAACGGATTCGCCGGTGCACTCGGAGTCTCAACCGGTGCATCCATCGGTTTAGATTTTTGTCTCGGTGTAAAATTATTCTGTTTTTTAAAGCTCGGATTTACAGTGGGCACGGTGCGTGTCCCGAGATGTAGCAACGTGTGGTGTTTCGCGTTGCATTCCCGGCACATCGGATTACTCTTGCATTGCGTAACTGTATGCCGAAGTGCAAAACAGTTAATGCACATGCGTCGCGTTTTTATAAATTCTAAACGAACGGAGGGCTCAAGATCTTTAAACACCGTACACGAATTAAGCTGGTGCTGCTGTTTGCACATCGGACACACGTTTGCGATTTTATGTTCCTCGCACGACTCTTCTGCGTAATGCGAGTTTGATTTTTCACGCGATTTATCAAATGATTTCGATGTGATTGAACCAGTCTTCGATATCGTGCTGCACAGCAAAGAGTTCGTGTACGTATCAATGAATGCCTCGACGTCTGCTAATTTCGGAAATTTACGCGATCCTCCATTAGTTAAACGCCATTCTCTCGTTAACTCGTCATCGAATTTTCGTGTAACGATACAAACAAGTAACGCGTCCCACTGATCCACGGGATATCCCATTTTTCGAAGCGTAGCGAGAGTCTGTTTGATCTTCTCATCAAACTGTTGAGGCGAATCTAATTTATCGGAACGAATTACATTCAGGTCTAGAATTCGATTGATTAGCCCGGTTGTTAAAACTAATTCGTTTTCGTATTTATACTTCAACGTTTCCCACGCGATCTCGAAATGTTCGTCCGCGATTTCAAAGTCCGCGACTGTTGCTCGTGCTTTGCCTTCCAACGAAAGTAACAAATACTGGATCCGTGAAGAGTCCGAGAGAGACTCGTTATCTATCACGGCAGCCTTGAACAGATCCGCGAACGTTTTCCACTCATGGATATCTCCGCGGAAAACAGGCAATTTTTGACGCGGCTATTGAACAGCTGATTTCTGACTCACCGGAGAAGTGCAGTTTAAAGAAGAGTTGTTACCCGCAGCAGATTGACCCACGCGTGGTTCAAACCTTTCCAACTCTTGTGCTATGTAGTCCAGCGCCTCCATCACATAGTCATCGATGTCGTCCAGTTTGAACTGCTGGAAGTAGTCAACGTTCCTCTTGATCTCCTCCGGAATTGTAGCCGTTAAATTGGAGTGGTTCAGCCGCACTTTCTCCCAGAGTTGCTGTATTAGCCGTTCTCTGGTGTTCAGTATGCTCGTCGTAAATGAAGGTCTACCCTTCTTTTTTAGATTGGGCAGAATTCTCTGCAGTTGAGACACTAAGTTTCTTTGGTCCTCAAGTGTTCCCAACACTTGAGGAGACAGCTCTTTGACACTGGTCATTTCTTAATCTCACTTTTTTATTCCCTTGTCGTGAATCGAGTAAGATCCGGCTCGAAGGACCATAAAATATGTTACCGAAACAGCAGCTTTAATTGCTGAGCACAGATAAGATTGAAGTACACGTGTACTTATAAGCAAGTTAATAGCTGATTCGGAACTTGTAAATAAACGGACTCTCGACCCGCACAAGGATATTGAACACAAAAGAGAAACATACAAAATTGACCTTATTCAACTAAACCGACTAACCGTATGTTTGTTCCAAGTGTTTCGATTTATTGAGAATCTTCCGTTGAAGAATACAACAATTTTATATCAGCTGTTCGCGATATAAATTTAACTAACGAAAAATTCAAGTAATTTGTAAGAAAACTGTACAGTCCAAAGAAACTTGCAGGATGTTCGTTGCAGTAAAAAATTCAGTCGTAATTTGACACACAGAAATCAATAGAAGTTAATCAAGATGATTAATTGTGTAAATAGAGAAAATTCTATTTAGTTTTATAGAAAAGACCCGTACTCGGTGGCCGAGTCGGGTAACTAATACACGCGATAACGGCAATTTTAACTTTGTAAAAGTACACGTAACGCGTTGTAAGCGTTGTCTATGGATCTTCTTTTATAGACGTTTAAGTTAAAGATAACTCAACTTCGATTCGAGTCAATCGTTAATGTTCGGTCCGCTTAATCGATCACGATTTCACACCTTTATGTTCCTCGATTCTCGAACTTAGTTTTTCCGAAACCAGAAACAGAAACACGGATTCTCAAAATACTGTTAGATACTACTCGATCACCGTGTCGCTCACGAATGCCGTTATCACGTTCGGTTTCGTACCAGGCAAGCCTGGTGTGTTGCTTAGGGCAAGGTCAATCAGAAGTTTTGAATTTAAACCGTTGACTCCTAATGCTATGAAATCTCCAACAAATAATATGAAAACAGCAGTCAATACATATCTCATAGAAGAAGTAAAAGTGAGAAACAAAGAAGTAGAAGTTAGTTAAGTTCTTAGGCCTTATAATAGACAATAGATTAGACTTTTCAGAACATATTCTTGAGTTAAAAAACAAATTAGTTAAGAGATTACAAATTTTCAATTTCTTAATTAAATTCGATAAAGGTATAGATTGTAAACTAAGCATCAATCTCCTGAAAGCGATCTACTTATCGATCATGGATTACTGTCTTCCTATATATTATTCGTCGAAAGAAATGCCAAGGCTAAATGCTTTAGCAGAAAAACTAAGAAAAATGGAGTCGAGGGCTCATCGCAGAGCCTTAGGATACAGGATTTCTATCCCAATAAATTTAATGTATACAGAATGTGGTTTATTAGATCTAGAAAACAGAACATTTCTACACGTTAAGAGATTTTGGCTAAAACAGTTTAAAAACTGCAATAAATCAATGGTTCTGGATATATATCGTAATTTAGGTCAGGTAAGAGACCAATATGACCCTCCTCATACGAGACACCTTAATGCAGCTAGGACCTGGGTTGAAGAAGCACATTCAGACATAATGGACTCAAACGCGGAAGTTATAACGGTCGATTTAACTAGGGTAAGAAAAAATAGATGGATTAGAAATACTAGCAGTGAGAGAGAAGTTCAAAACTACATACACATAGATGTTACTATAGGAAAAACTTATGAAGAAACCAAAGGAGATGAAACTCAGTTTCTAAAATTGATAGAAGAAAAATATGATTTAAATTTAAGTCAGACCCCAGTTTACTTTACAGATGCATCGAAACAGGAGATAGAAAGAGGTCAAGCTGTCTGTGGATACGGGATGTTCAAAAGAATAGGGCGGATAGGATGGAATGAAGCAAAGAAGATAAAACTAAATGATACTTCATCGATCTTTTCAGCGGAAGCAGCGGCGATCTTAGATGCTATCAATTGGGTAAAAGATGCAGAAGAAAATGAAGCTGTTATTATTTCAGATTCAGAATCGACAATTGCTGCCATTAATAATCTATGACAGGGATCAAACATGATAAAGGACGTGAACTCCTGGATGTCTTTGATAGTACAAGCGTTAGAAGCTCGAGTAGAAGAAAACAAAGAGATTTATATACTTTGGGCATCGGCCCACAGAGGTATTGAAAGAAACGAACTGGCAGATATACATATTAGCCAAGGAAGCGGCTACGGAAGAGAACAACTTTCGATTAAATTNCGTGAACTCCTGGATGTCTTTGATAGTACAAGCGTTAGAAGCTCGAGTGGAAGAAAACAAAGAGATTTATATACTTTGGGCACCGGCCCACAGAGGTATTGAAAGAAACGAACTGGCAGATATATTAGCCAAGGAAGCGGCTACGGAAGAGAACAACTTTCGATTAAATTGGACTTCTATAGAGGACTTAATTAAAAACGAGATTTTCAAAGTATGGGAACGTTGGAAACTCCAGCTGAGGGCTAGGGGGGGGGGGGCACCAAAGGAAATTATTATTTTATTTCGTTTGGGATTTTGAAGTTACAAATAGAAAGACTAACAAACCATGGCTTGAAAATAAGGGCGAGACGAATCGAGGTCTAGTAGTTTTCATGTCTAGATTAAGAAGTATCATAATCACTTAAAGAAATCCAAGTTTAGGAAAAAATTGGCGAGCGATCCTCAGTGTGATTGTGTAAAAGCGAGGAAACAGCAAATCACGTGTTGAAGGAATGTCCATTGTACAAAACAGCTAGAGCTAACTATTGTAGATTATATGATTGGGAAGAGGAAGGGGATGAGATCCCTACAATAGAAGATATCATTAGAAACGGTAATGCGAAAGACTATAGACGACTTTATGCCTTTTTTAAGCAGACTAAGATTGCTATACAAACGGGATGTAAAAGGTCCTAATAGATGTATCACAAATAGATTTAAGTCTTTTTGATTAATTATGAGTTTAGAGGGAGTCTGAGTAATTATCATATAAGAAATGTGAAGNAAGTTTAGGAAAAAATTGGCGAGCGATCCTCAGTGTGATTGTGGTAAAAGCGAGGAAACAGCAAATCACGTGTTGAAGGAATGTCCATTGTACAAAACAGCTAGAGCTAACTATTGTAGATTATATGATTGGGAAGAGGAAGGGGATGAGATCCCTACAATAGAAGATATCATTAGAAACGGTAATGCGAAAGACTATAGACGACTTTATGCCTTTTTTAAGCAGGCTAAGATTGCTATATAAACGGGATGTAAAAGGTCCTAATAGATGTATCACAAATAGATTTAAGTCTTTTTGATTAGTTATGAGTTTAGAGGGAGTCTGAGTAATTATCATATAAGAAATGTGAAGTTTATTATATTTTTATACATCATAGATAGCCAAATTAAGGGTATGTAGAGAGAACATAAGAGACAGCGTCTGCACTGCTGGGTCATGTTCTTCTGGGTTGTTAATGTTGGAATTGCATGAAGTATTTCATTTAATGCTTCATTTGGTGGAGGGGCAATGACATCGGCAGTGGGGATGAATCTCGGACTGATAAAAGCTGTGTTTATGTGCCTTTCAATTAATGATTAAAACTCCTATGAGTGTTTAATGCAAATTATGTATCGAGGAGTGTAAAGGAAATGTACGGGATATGTCGTAATATCTTATAGATGAATGTACATATAGTCATAGCAAGTATGAAGTACGTGTGCGTGCTCCCTCATTGTGGAAGGCATAGACTAGGGAGGAACAGATAGTATAGGGAAGAAAATATAGTACAAATGTAATTGACTGTGTTGAGAGAATTCGAGAACACATGTATGTGTGAGAGTGTGTGTGTGAGGAACCGTATATAAGGTGATACGCACCTGATAGAGTCGCGAGTTTGCCAGGCAGTCGTGCCACAGTCCCTTTGTGAGTTAGACGGTTAGCATTGAGTCACAGTAGACAGTAAAATAGAATACTTACCTAAGCCGATAGAAGGCATGCTAACGGAGTGTAAAAGTATCCTGAATATGTGTATTCCCTCGATTGTATTCTATCGTATACTAAATTACTATTAAATATTATTTCTATTATAAACGTATTTTACTTCATTTCGTATTTACTGGAGTCCAAACCCAACAAAGGTTATGGGCCCAGTTCACCCAAATCATATAAGTCCACTGCGGGGCACGTCTAGTTTATATTAAATACGAAGAAATAAAATTTTGAAAGTAAAATTTTCTGTGGAAAAGAAAGGAAAGAAAATGTTAAAATACTGTGTCCCGAAGTTCCCGAAGAAGAGACAGATAGTATGGAAGAAAATATTCCGGGTTGAATAAGATAGAGAAGAAAAAGAAGTAAGGAAAAGTTTCAGTTACACATTTGAAAGATAAATACATTATTTTCCAGTTTAACGGCGAAAATCCGAAATTCCGGCATGGTCGTTCAGATTGAAAAGTATCCTGAACGAATGTAGTTCAACGAAGGCGATTGAAGCAGCGAATTTTGCACAAGAACCGACAAATGCGAAAACAGAAGCCAAAGCTCAGGCAATTATCGTAAGTGCAGTGGCAGATAGTCATTTGGAATATATTAGACACAAAGGGACCGCATATGAGATGTATAAGAATTTGGCCGAAAATTTCGAATCGAGAAGTGTAAGAAGTAAACTATTTCTAAGAAGAAGATTAAGTGAAATGAAATATAATGAGAGGAACAAACTAAAGGAATTTATAGTTCAAATGGAAGAAATATTCACGCAGTTAAGCATAGCCGATAGTCCTTTAACGGAGGAAGAAAAGGTGAATTATGTACTATTGTCAATGCCCAGATCGTTCGAGAACGTAGTAACAGCCTTAGAAACAATGGAAAACCTGAAATACGATTTCGTGAAACACCGATTATTATCCGAGGAGGAGAGTCGCAAAAATGGAAAAACCGAAGAGCATAAAATAATTAACGCGTTTCTATGTTACGCATGTGGAAAACCAGGGCACAAGAAATTTCAATGCCGAGAATTTAATCGAGGTCGAAGTGTACAATTTACCCAAAGGAACAACGATAGAAGAAAAACTTCATCTGGAGGTCAATCAACAAGCTATATACGACAAGGAAATTATACCCAAGGACAACGTGATGCCCAGCGTCAACAAACTTCGTACCGGCCAAGAACATTCCAGGACCGAGGCAGAGATTATAAAGCGTATGTAAACGACCCAGGACGAGCAGTTTTTGTATGCGATGACAACCTAAGCGATGGAGGTAAACAAGACGACATCGTTGAGTGGTATGTAGATTCTGGATGNTCGGCAGTGGGGATGAATCTCGGACTAACAAAAGCTGTGTTTATGTGCCTTTCAATTAATAATTAAAACTCCTATGAGTGTTTAATGCAAATTATGTATCGAGGAGTGTAAAGGAAATGTACGGGATATGTCGTAATATCTTATAGATGAATGTATAGTCATAGCAAGT
>SMSR01013706.1:40094-55371 GCA_019453355.1 Ceratina japonica | reverse complement strand
TTTTAATACTAGAGAGAAGGGAAGACTAGAAGGAATGCCGATTCTACTTTGAACAGAACCACTTTATTTCGATAGAATAGTCTTTGAACTCTCACTCTTGTTAGACCAATTACACTCGTTACGTGTCGTACAACGAATTAACTACGCAGCCTAGAGACGCTAGTGAAAGCATGCTCGCGCACATTCAAAGAGGAGTGGGAGACGTCCCGATCCTTCCCGAGCACGAAGCCTCGATGTACTTCAACNCTTGAAACAAATTTCGAACGAAAAATTAGTTCGTGGACTCGAGAATTTAAGAATCGATAAAACTAAAAGTATCTTATGCGAGCATTGTATTCTAGGTAAAATGAGTAGGCAGCCCTTTAACAAAATCGGATATCGTGCGAAACAACCCTTAGAATTAGTACATAGCGACGTGTGTGGCCCAATGAATCCTGAAACATGGAGTGGTTATCGATATATGCTAACGTTCATTGACGATTATACACATTTTGTCATGGTATATCTAATAAAATCAAAGTCTGAAGTATTTGAGAATTTTCTAAAGTATTACGGGTACGTAACAAATCACTTCGAAAGAAATATTAAAAAACTAAGAACCGATAACGGCAGAGAATATGTATCGGAAGAATTTAGACGATTCTGTGATAAGAAAGGTATCCAAATGCAGTTTACAGTTCCATACAATCCTGAAATGAACGGAGTGGCTGAAAGAATGAATAGAACTCTTATGGAGAAAGCGCGAACCTTACTCGTGGATTCAGGTTTAGATAAATCATTTTGGGGAGAAGCAATTCTTTATGCTGCATATGTAACTAATAGAAGTCCTACAGTGAATAAAAATAAAACTCCTAGCGAATTGTGGGAAGGCAGAATTCCAAACGTAAGCAATTTAAGAATATTCGGAAGCGTAGCGTATAATTATATACCGAAGCAATTTAGAGGTAAGCTTGATAATAAAAGTAAGAAATTAATTATGATAGGCTATTGTGAAGGAGGCTATAAACTTTGGGATAATGAAAAACAGAATATTATAGCAGCTAGAAATGTATTATTTGACGAGAGGTCAAGGACAGAAAACAAACCATTGAGCGTAGATGTAAGTAATGATTATGAAAGTGAAAGCGAAGCAAGTGATAAATACGATGATAATGAAGAGTTATTAAATAATCCCATAGAAATTGTAGAAGATAGCAATACTGCGAAAAGGAAATTAGAAATGACTCCCAATGTGATAAAATTTCAATCTACAAGTAAACGAAGAAGAAATGAAGAAGAACAAAGTCCAGAAGTATCAGGAGAAACCAGAGCAAAAAGAACAACAAAACCCCCAACATGGCACAAAGATTATGAAACGAATCCTGAAGAAGATGATGAAGCATACATAGCATATTGTCTATTAACGTTTGGAGACGGCCCTAAAACATTTGAAGAAGCAATGAAAGATAAAGACTGGAGGAAAGCAGTCGGAAATGAATTAGAATCCCTTAAGAATTTAAATACGTGGACAGAAGCAGAACTACCAGAAGGAAAGAAAGTAGTCGATACAAAATGGATTTTCAAAATAAAAGAAAACGGCACTAAGAAAGCGAGACTTGTAGCAAGAGGTTTCCAAATAAAAACGAATTCCGATGATTTGATGTACTCACCTGTAGCCCGATTATCAACGATAAGAATGTTATTGATTGGAGCGTTAGAAAAAAATTTGAAAATAATTCAGTTGGATATTCCCACAGCCTTCTTAAATGGAGATGTGAAAAGCGAAATATATATAACTCCACCCCAAGGATTAAAGTTGAAGAATAAGAATAATGTATTAAAATTGAATAAAGCATTGTACGGCTTGACGGAATCACCAAAACGTTGGAACGAGACGTTAGATAAATTCCTGAAGAATTTAAAGTTTGAAAGGTCAGAACATGATTACTGTTTGTATTACAAAGAAAACTGTTGGTTAGTAGTTTACGTAGATGATATTTTGATAATTGGAGAAAGTTCTGAAATAATTAAGATGCTGAGTGAAAAATTTAACGCTAGAAATCTAGGAGAAATATTAAATTTTCTAGGAATGGAAGTTTCAAGAACAGAAAATATGATAGAGATGAAACAAACGAAATTAATTGATAAAGTATTGGACAGATTTAACATGAAAGATTGTAAAGAAACAAATACTCCTATGGAAATCAAATACAATCAACCGAAGAATGATGAGGAAATAATCAATGTACCCTATAGAGAACTCATAGGTAGTTTAATGTATTTAACAGTAACAACCAGACCAGATTTATCATATTCAATATCATATTTAAGTAGATTTCTTGATAAACCAACGAAAAGCTTGTGGAATGCAGGAAAAAGGATTTTAAGATATTTAAAAGCAACGAAACATAAAGGATTAACATTCTCAAAAACAAACAATACTGATATATATGGTTTTTCAGATTCTGATTGGGCAGGAGACCCTAACGATAGAAAAAGCACTAGCGGAGCAATAGTAATGTGTGGAGGAAATCCAGTATCCTGGTATTCTAAGAAGCAGAATTGTGTTGCACTTTCAACAGCGGAATCGGAGTATATTGCAGCAGCTACATTGGCTCAAGAATTGATATTTATAAAAGGAATTCGCAAACAATTAAATCTCGAAGGACAAACGAAACTATTCGTAGATAACAGAGCAGCCATTCAGATATCAAAGAATTACGAAACGTCTAAAAGAACGAAGCACATAGATATCAAATTTCATTACATAAAAGATTTAGTTAATAAAGGAGAAATTGAAATAGAGTATATAAGTACCGAAGATAATTTAGCAGATTTAATGACTAAGAGTTTAGGTAGAGAAAAATTTAGTAGATTCTCTAGACAAATAATGTGTTGAGAACATGTAAATATAGAATAGGCAGTATGAGGTATGAGTGAATGAAATAAGGAAGTTAAATAAAGTAAAGTTAAGAGTTAGTTAAAATAAAATGAATGTTTATTGAAAATTTTTGATAATGATTTATAGTGGATGTATAAAATGGAGAAATGGTATCTTTTTACCGTTTCATGAAAAGGTTAATTTTTTAGGGGGATCTCACGACATATATAAATGTGTGTGTGTGTGTGTGTGTATATCTAGTTCCTATATATGTATATAATTACTGTATATGGGTGTAAAAACTAGATATATTTTTTGTCAAACTCATCGAGGTCTGTGGCGGTATCCGGCCCGGCCACAATATGATTCAATTTAAATTCGGAGATTGGCCACGCAACTTCGTTTTGAGGAAGTTGCATCGAGATGCGGATAGAGAACAANCCACAATATGATTCAATTTAAATTCGGAGATTGGCCACGCAACTTCCTTTCGAGGAAGTTGCATCGAGATGCAGATAGAGAACAGTCTAAAGATAACGAATGTCTTGCAGACTTTTGGACAAATTTTTTATATTGGCTTTTTAATCAAGTTTTCTTAATGTTAGAAAAAATTCAAAGTGACTTTTGTGAATGACTGTATCCTCTGATTTCAACTTGAAGTAAATAAATTAGTGATGTTAAACATAGACAATTACATAATAAAAAGTTAAAAATACATATTTAAATAAATCAAAAATGGAAAGTGTAATTCGGCAAACTTATATTTTGCATTATTTTTTCTTGGTTATTGACAAAACAGAATAAGAAACGTCAAAATTTTATCAATTATTTTACAAGAAAAATTGCTTGTAAGATAAATTTGTTGCATGATTCATCGGAAATAATGTGTGTTTTAGGACTCATGGTCAATAGTTTAAGGGGTGATTCTAGATTCTAGAGACTAAAATAAGCCGAAAATAAAGAATACTAATTTCTCTTCCGAAGTCTCGTTAATTAGTTATTAAGCTTTAAAAATGGCCCTTGAAAGTAGACAACTCGCATGCAAATTAACCGTTTTTCAAAATTTGTAGTTTTCTTTAACTGAGAAAATTATTTCATGTACTTCAAGAAATTTTAAGTAAAAACTGATGTATGAGTTTTTTTACTTATAGTTTCATAGAAAAAGATTCAAAAGTTCAAACTTTCGAAAGAAAAAAGATTTTTAAATTTAAAAAATTATTTTCTCAGAAACTAAGGACGGTATCCATAGTTGTTACTTATTTTTAAGATCGTCTAAAGCATTTGTTATCCCTGTCTATCCCATATTTTCATTGCTTGTCTTGTACAGAGAATAGGGACTTAAGCAAGTACTTAAGGCGATCTTAAAAATAAGTTCTGACTATGAATACCGGTCTAAGAGTTTTACGAGAAAAACTCAGGAATTACTTCTTGCATGAAATTTCTTAAAGAATATTAAATAATTTTTTCCGATAAAAAGTTGCCTACTTTCAGGAGCCATTTTAATGTAGTAGTAGTAGTAAATAGTTTTTTCATATACCTTTCGGCCTATGAAAGGGGGGTGTACATAATTTTACAGTTTTTTAATCCATATATTATTCATTTCGGTTTCCTTCTTCTTTCTCCCTTTCCTTTCTCCGCTCCACTATCATTCTCATCCAATTCTTTCCCTCTGCTTTTCCTTCTAAAACCTGTATTGCTATTAGTGCGTACTTTCGTTTGACGTCTATGCATTCTCTTAGTAAGTGTTCTAGAGTTTCCTCCTTCTCTTTGCATAGTCTGCACTTGTTATCATCAGTTGTTCTCCAGTATTGGTTACCTCTTTCCTTGTTTCCGCATTTGAATCTTGCTATCATACTCTGATCTCTTCCTTCATATTCTGCCCTCTCCTCTCCTCTTATGTGTTTATACCTTTTATTGTGTCTTCCTTCTATTATTCGTTCGTATTGTTCCTGTAATTGTTCCTCCCGATCTAACTGAATTATTTCATTTGTAAATCCTCCCTCGTTTATTCTTTTTTTGACTTCTTTCATTGTAACGCCTTTTTCTGCGTAATATGCCTCTCTTTGCTTCTCCCACTTTGATTTTTTGTCGTCTGTTTTCGTATCTATCTCTCTCAAGCATTCTAACACTATCTTATTTCTTCCTGTTCTTCTTTTTTTTTGTTCGTATCTCATAGCTCTTTTTTCTTGCTTCTATTCTGATTTTTTCCGTTTTCGTCTCTTCTCTGACTACGTATGCCGGAGTATTAAAATCTAGACCTAATATCCATCTGATGTATTTTTTTTGCATTTTTTCTAATTTCTCTTCTTCTTTATATCCCCATTCTTATATCCACTTCTGCCGCGTATAGCAATATGCTTTTGACTAAACTCTCATCAATTTTCATTCTTCTTTCAAAATTGTTCCTGAATTTTCTTTGACCTATTCCCCATGTCTGTTTCATGGCTATCATGGTTCTTTTTGTCGTTTCTCTGATATGCGCTTCCATTCCTCCATTCTTTTGGAAATGGAACCCCAAGTATTTAAATTCTTTGACCTCTTCTATTTTTTCATTCTCCCATTTCCATTCATTCTTTGTCTTGTTTCCTCTTCCTTTCTTGAATATTACAACTTTCGATTTTTCCGCGTTCAGCACTAGATTCTTTTTGATTAAGTACCTCCTAAATCTGATGATCATCTCTTTCAGGTCCTCCGGGTAACTGGCCAGGAGTACTATGTCATCTGCGTAAGCCAGGGTCCAGATCTTTTCTCCCCCAATCACTATGCCACCTGCTTGTCCTTTGTTCATTGTTTCTTTTAAGTCAGCTGTACACATCGAGAATAGTGTTGGAGGAGCCATTTTAATGCTTAATAGTTAATTATCGAGGCTTCGAAAGAAAAATTAGTACTCTATATTTTCGGCTACCTCCATATAGTTTGCAGCAAAAAATGTTGGGAACCATGCAATTCGCGCTCATGAAGACGAAGAAATATTCTATGCGTGGCAGTATTGCCCGTCTATACTTTGTTCGATATGATTTTGTTTAACATGTCAAAATGTCATTATAAGTTTGTCGTTCAAAGCGAGTTACACGGTTGCGCATGTAACCTAATTTTAAATACAATTCTTAATTTCTGTTTCCGCATTATTTGCTCTTAATCGCGAACTCACGTGATATATTCCGCAACTCTAACAAAAAAAATTATTTTTAATTCAAAACTATTTATATAATTTCGGAATCATTTGGGACAATTTAGGAAAGGCATTTTACAATTTGGAAAACTATAGTTTCTTTGTAATTAATTATTTATTGCTCGTATAGATAGCAGTCAATTATTATAAAAAATATCATAAAGATCATTAATCGATAGGAAATAATTTGAGACATTCAAAAAAATTATTTTTATAATTTGGGAAAATTTAATTATATCTTTCTTATAATTATTTCTATAGATGGTAACAAACAATAATTAATTATAAAAGAATTATAGTTTCCTAAATTGTAAAATGCCTTTCCCAAATTTTCCCAAATAATTTCCAAATTATTTTTAATTAATCATTTTTAATTGAAAACTAATTATATAATTTGGGAATCAGTTGGGAAAATTTAGGAAAGGTCCCAAATTATATAAATAGTTTTCAATTAAAAATAATTTTTTTTGCTGCTAACTATATGGAGATTTTTCGGCTTATTTTAGCCTCTAGAATCACCCCTTAAATTATTGATCATGGGTCCTGAAATACCCTGTATATTACATTTCACGAGTGAAAATATTTTCCATTACAAATATTGAGTTATACATTATTTTTGAAGTCCAATTGAAGACATAATCAAGCTTAGTTAATTTTGAATGGAAATAATAGAAATTAGGACATTTATCTCTTTGACTATAGAAACATGGACCGCCAGTGTTCTATGCTTCCAATGTTAAAGACGTGTAGCCGACATAGTCGCCACCACACTCGAATACTAATTTTTTTTGGTACTAAACGTAAACCGGTGTAGGTTCATACGTATAGAGAAAGAGCTGATGTGTGCGAGTGCGGCGCGGGAACTATAACAAGTCCTTCCCTAAGATTATAAAGCTATATAAGTTGGTTATAATTCAATGAAGGGTATTTCAGGAACGAAAAAGGATTAGAAATGATTTTGGCCTAAAATGTAATATCATTTATCATGTGAATAATAAATTTTATTGTCCACTAAACAGAATCGTTTTTGTTAACGATTGTCTTACAAAATTTTTGTGATATTGTAATGTAACAATTTTACTCTCGTAATTCAATTTAACATCTAAACNTCTCGATCTGTTAACGATATACATGCGCGTGGTGCACGGGGTGCCGGTTTCAGGCCTCGGTTCCTAGTGTTATGTGCGAATGTGCCGGTTCCTCGATCGCCGATAAATCATGCCATTCGTGCTGCGAAGAGTGGAGCCGCGTTTCTTGTGCCGCGGACACGTGCCGGGTGGTTTAACGCCGCAGGGTTGGCCAGTGAGCGCCGAATTGGAGGCGGTCGCTAACGGCGCCTTGACCGTTTCTTTGAAACAGCTAGCGTCGCTTCTCACCATTGCCGAGGACATATTCGCCGAACTGACCGCCGAGCTCACCGCGGTTGCTGATAGAAGCAGCAATCTACGACAGAGGCTGGATAAAGTCGAGGAACATCTTGCCACCGTCGACCCGAAGAAAATACCAGTCCGTAAGTACCTCGTTCAACGTGTAAATAATATTGCGCCGTCTTTATGAATCGTGTTTCATCAATCGTTTTTCAGTGATTATAATTGAGTATTTATGGACAGAACTCTTTAGGGACACATTTACTAATCACTGACTATTTTAATTAACAATTAAACGCAGCCAAGTGCAAAACTTTGACTGCGAATCATTCTTAAGCCTGAGATTGAATTTTGAGTATGGAAAACAATATAATACGTGATACGTAATATTTCAGTGATAGTTTAGAATGATTATTATTTTATTTTATAATGATTGTTATCATTTTATGACAGGTTATTTTACGAAGTTTGGGAATAGACATATTTTGGTGAGAACGGTTTGTATGACAGTAATAGCACGAATTATTATTTAATAATCATTTTGTAATAAAGCATCGTGAACATTATATTATATCTGAATCATGTGATTTTGTCATTGAACGAATCTACTACCATGTAATATTTGTATTACATTAATAACTGAAGGGATAGAAATATACTTTTTTTGTAATTTGTCAAATGACACGTTAAACGGAAATGTGAAGTAAAATCTACTTCATCTATTTACTATTTTTTATTTTTTCCAAACCAAAGTAAATGGAAGATTCTACTTCTTTAGTTACATAATCGTGGGAATCTCTTAGAATTATTTTCGATGAAAACAAATCCTAAGCTTTAATCAATTATCACTACTTCTTATAGTAACAGTGTTCAATTAATGTCCATCACTATTTTTTTGTTCTTTAAGAATTTATTACATTTCATTCATTAATGGTTCACGCCTTCCGGTTTTACATAATTCTTTTTTTGTATAATTGAATTTTGTAAGTTTACATTAATTCCAAGAATCATTAGTAACTATACTGATTACACGTTGGAGTAATCACGTAAACAGTTAAATATTAATTAGTTTAAAAATAATTACACTTATTTTGATTAACAAAATTATATAAAATTATATGGACTTTTATGACAACTGATAAATTTCAATGTATTTTTAAGCACTTAATCTGTGCTGTATAACTTAACTGAATTTATATTGTATATTATACACTCCTCTTTCTCTTTTATCTTTTATATTTATTTTCCTCACACTTTCATTCATTTTCTTTTTTCATCAACTTTTATTCTCAATTCACTTACATCTCTAATTATATTTGTATTTACATATCTATCTTTATTTATTTTATACTAATAAAGTTCTACATTTATTTAATATCTATTTTTATTAATAATTCTGCCTATACTTATTCACTATTGTTTCGTCACTATTTCAGTGATCTCTCCGGTTTTGATTTTGTAAATAGATTAGTTTCTGTTTATTTTGTCTCCTGTGTTCCTTCAACCTTTCTTCTCCTTTCTATTATCCTACTCCTTGACCACTGTCCGCAGTACTACCTGAGNCTGCGGAGCGAGGCAATTTGAAATGAATGGGAGCCGTAGCCGTAGCCGAAGGAAAGCGAGAGGCCGGCCGGCACTTCGCGTACCGTCGTCGCACCGCGCGGACGTGTGCTCTTCCGTTTCGTTCCTTTCGTCCAACTCGCATCCCTCGTCAGTATGACAACGTCAATCGAAACATCTCCCGGAAACTCGCGTCGATCATACCGCGTAGCCCTCTTCGTTTCAAAAGTTTCCAAGTGACAGAAATCCGCGTAAACGCTAGGGGTGTTTTAGGAGGAGTGGGGAACAGTGTTGTGCCGAAAAGAGTGCAGTGTAGGTAGAGAAATAAAATATCGCGTTTGGTTTCGGTTTACGAAATGGAGCCGAGATATTTCTCCGAGGGATTTTCGTCGTTGGAGGCCGCCAGAAATCCGTCGCTCGGTTGGATCGCTGGCGGTGACGGGCGTTTGACGTGCCTCTCGATCTGTTAACGATATACATGCGCGTGGTGCACGGGGTGCCGGTTTCAGGCCTCGGTTCCTAGTGTTATGTGCGAATGTGCCGGTTCCTCGATCGCCGATAAATCATGCCATTCGTGCTGCGAAGAGTGGAGCCGCGTTTCTTGTGCCGCGGACACGTGCCGGGTGGTTTAACGCCGCAGGGTTGGCCAGTGAGCGCCGAATTGGAGGCGGTCGCTAACGGCGCCTTGACCGTTTCTTTGAAACAGCTAGCGTCGCTTCTCACCATTGCCGAGGACATATTCGCCGAACTGACCGCCGAGCTCACCGCGGTTGCTGATAGAAGCAGCAATCTACGACAGAGGCTGGATAAAGTCGAGGAACATCTTGCCACCGTCGACCCGAAGAAAATACCAGTCCGTAAGTACCTCGTTCAACGTGTAAATAATATTGCGCCGTCTTTATGAATCGTGTTTCATCAATCGTTTTTCAGTGATTATAATTGAGTATTTATGGACAGAACTCTTTAGGGACACATTTACTAATCACTGACTATTTTAATTAACAATTAAACGCAGCCAAGTGCAAAACTTTGACTGCGAATCATTCTTAAGCCTGAGATTGAATTTTGAGTATGGAAAACAATATAATACGTGATACGTAATATTTCAGTGATAGTTTAGAATGATTATTATTTTATTTTATAATGATTGTTATCATTTTATGACAGGTTATTTTACGAAGTTTGGGAATAGACATATTTTGGTGAGAACGGTTTGTATGACAGTAATAGCACGAATTATTATTTAATAATCATTTTGTAATAAAGCATCGTGAACATTATATTATATCTGAATCATGTGATTTTGTCATTGAACGAATCTACTACCATGTAATATTTGTATTACATTAATAACTGAAGGGATAGAAATATACTTTTTTTGTAATTTGTCAAATGACACGTTAAACGGAAATGTGAAGTAAAATCTACTTCATCTATTTACTATTTTTTATTTTTTCCAAACCAAAGTAAATGGAAGATTCTACTTCTTTAGTTACATAATCGTGGGAATCTCTTAGAATTATTTTCGATGAAAACAAATCCTAAGCTTTAATCAATTATCACTACTTCTTATAGTAACAGTGTTCAATTAATGTCCATCACTATTTTTTTGTTCTTTAAGAATTTATTACATTTCATTCATTAATGGTTCACGCCTTCCGGTTTTACATAATTCTTTTTTTGTATAATTGAATTTTGTAAGTTTACATTAATTCCAAGAATCATTAGTAACTATACTGATTACACGTTGGAGTAATCACGTAAACAGTTAAATATTAATTAGTTTAAAAATAATTACACTTATTTTGATTAACAAAATTATATAAAATTATATGGACTTTTATGACAACTGATAAATTTCAATGTATTTTTAAGCACTTAATCTGTGCTGTATAACTTAACTGAATTTATATTGTATATTATACACTCCTCTTTCTCTTTTATCTTTTATATTTATTTTCCTCACACTTTCATTCATTTTCTTTTTTCATCAACTTTTATTCTCAATTCACTTACATCTCTAATTATATTTGTATTTACATATCTATCTTTATTTATTTTATACTAATAAAGTTCTACATTTATTTAATATCTATTTTTATTAATAATTCTGCCTATACTTATTCACTATTGTTTCGTCACTATTTCAGTGATCTCTCCGGTTTTGATTTTGTAAATAGATTAGTTTCTGTTTATTTTGTCTCCTGTGTTCCTTCAACCTTTCTTCTCCTGTCTATTATCCTACTCCTTGACCACTGTCCGCTAGTACTACCTGCAGTTCCTAAAACCCTTATTCAGAATGAGGATTAAGAGATTTACGACACAATGACGTTTAGCCCTTCAATTATAGGATCAATACAATTAAATCGACCATAATTGATTCGGCGAAGATCACTTAAAATTAATAATTTAATAATAATTTTGTGAGCGATTAACTCTCGATTTATGACCTATCCTTTGTAATAGACGAATATCACGCGAATGTTCCTTAAAATTAATGTTAATAGCGTGATGCATAAGTAAATAACCTCGCATGTGTTTTCCAAGAGACATTTCGTTCTTAGAAAAAATGTCTCCTTCAATTGGTATTTATTTACATGTAAGATGGACAACGACAAGTAATTTCGATGACTATAACTGACACTTCTTTCTTGGTTTCACAAAATGCGTTGTAGCTTAGAAACATGTATGAATTACATTAATTTACTAGATTATTTATAATTGAATACTAAGACAGAATACTGACATTAATGTACGAAAAATAATGTAATGAAATAAATATTTGAAGTATGATATAAATTAATCATTTAATNAATAGACGAATATCACGCGAATGTTCCTTAAAATTAATGTTAATAGCGTGATGCATAAGTAAATAACCTCGCATGTGTTTTCCAAGAGACATTTCGTTCTTAGAAAAAATGTCTCCTTCAATTGGTATTTATTTACATGTAAGATGGACAACGACAAGTAATTTCGATGACTATAACTGACACTTCTTTCTTGGTTTCACAAAATGCGTTGTAGCTTAGAAACATGTATGAATTACATTAATTTACTAGATTATTTATAATTGAATACTAAGACAGAATACTGACATTAATGTACGAAAAATAATGTAATGTATTCACATTCAATGTAATACATTGTATTATTAGTATACATGTATACAACCAATATAACATACTGGAATATGTATACAATCAACACAACATATTGGAATATTTATATATAGTATTAGAGATCGACTGCATGAGTGCACATGCATAAATAAAAGTTAATTCACATTCCAGACAAAATGTATATGTATAAATATATTTCTAATACGTCGAATACAATAGAGTAGTTAATAGGTATAAAGAAATGTTAGGATTTTTTTAGGATTATACATTTATTTCTAAAATTATCGTTCGAAAATTTGACATGTTTCATTTATTAAATATTTGAAGTTGCATCAATTACAAGAGTCATTAGGCACTTGTAGAAAAGTAAGAAGACAGAGAAATTATAAAACATGGATTCAATGTCCAAGGACACGAAATATCAAGAGTGAAATACGAATTATGAATTTTAATATGCAAGAGAAATTTCAATTTCGATTTCATCTCCTAAGAATCCAAATGTTTTATTTTGCAAATTTGCAATCTAATCACTAATATGCAGGAACGACAATGAATGTACATTAACAATGAATGCTTATCCATTGCTTAACTCAAGTTTAGTTATTAGCAACGACACTGACCATACATTAGCAATTAATTCTTAACTATTGCTCAACGACGTTAAGTAATAAATTATATAGGGCTCTTGAAAATAAGTATACTACATAAGTATTTCATTTGTTGATGCACTTCAGGCTGATTTTTATCGATGCAAGTATATTTTGTTTATTAAATTTTTAAGATTGCATTAACGACATGAGTCATTAGGCACTTGTAGAAAAATAAAGACACAAAAATTATAAAAAATTGATTCAGTGACCAGGGACACAAAATATCAAGAGTAAAATACGAATTATGATTTTTAACCCTCTTAGTACCGGAGGCCGATATATCAGCCCTCGCTGCACTGGCGAAAAATACGTAGAGCCGATAAATCGGCCCGCACCTTGTAGCGCTTTACTATTCACATTGCGAGAGATCTCTATCTCAAAATAAATTTATAATACCATACAAATGGTCTAATAATATGCAAAATTATATCGTAAACATATTTATGATAACATAATTTTGTGTCGGGAATGTTATTTCACCAATTACTTATTTTGGATCAATGGATTATTTGCTGTGTACCGTGGAGTTATCCTTATTTTCTTAGAAAATCAATAATATATTTTATAACAAAATAAATTGAAAATGCATAGTATATCCTTCGTCCTAAGTGGTTTATATAAAGTTATGATGAAACGATGACTTTCCTTATGTGCAAATACGTTTTTTAAAAGAAAACTCAATTCTTTTTTTTTTCATGATTATTTATAATTATTCGTATGATTTTCAATGGGTATTAAAAAATTAATGACATTGCTTTATTCTCTGTTTCNTTATGATGAAACGATGACTTTCCTTATGTGCAAATACGTTTTTTAAAAGAAAACTCAATTCTTTTTTTTTTCATGATTATTTATAATTATTCGTATGATTTTCAATGGGTATTAAAAAATTAATGACATTGCTTTATTCTCTGTTTCGTCCTTAATACGTTGCTTTTTTAATTATGTAAATATCATTTTTAGTTTGGTTTTTATGAGCTTTTTCCCAAACTCTAGCAAATTCGTCAAATTCGTCCGGTTATCTTCGCATAGTCACCTCTTTTTCGCCCGGTACTAAAAGGATTAATATACGAGGAGAAGTACAAAAGNATTATGTAAATATCATTTTTAGTTTGGTTTTTATGAGCTTTTTCCCAAACTCTAGCAAATTCGTCAAATTCGTCCGGTTATCTTCGCATAGTCACCTCTTTTTCGCCCGGTACTAAAAGGATTAATATACGAGGAGAAGTACAAAAGTAAAGGGTCATTTATTCCAATGAAATCCCTTTACTTTTTAACTTCCCCTCGTAAAAAAGAAATTTCATCTATAATACATTGACATTCCAAATGTTTTATTTTACATAAAGATCCGCAGTTTAGTTATTAGCAACGACAATGACTGTACATTAACAATTAGTGTTTACCCATTGCTTAACAAAGTTAAATATTAAATTAAATGGGCTTCTTGAAAATAAGTACAGTACATAAGTATTTCGTTTGTTGGTGCACTTCCGGCTGATTTTTATCGATGCAAACACTTGGCACACAACCGGCTCGTTGTCCGTGGAGGACGTGAGCGCCGGTGCATCTATGCAGAAAATTCTTGGAATAGAAACGTTAAGAAATCTAAAAACATTTTCTACTTGTACACGAATATTTCCCATGAGATTATAAAAGTTCACTGCAATCAATGATCATTAGATTTTTAATGTAACGATCAATTCGAATATTGTTAAAAGAAAACGAATGATAGAAGAAATATTTTTGGAGTAAAGTTTGGCCACATGGATTGTCCTTTATTGCTTCAAATTCGAAGATTCGTTAAGAACACAATGCCACGCGGAAAGTTAATGCATCCCGACGGAAGAAAAGCTAGCAGACTCGAAATGGTCAGAATCCTCTCGTTTATCCCTGCGAGGCGCAGAATCGAAGGCACGGATTCGCATTAGCATTCCATTCGCCACGAATGCAGCCGGGACCGGCGCAATACGGCGACATAACGTCGATTGCCATGCTTCCTCAGCGGAATCTTTCTTTTTATCTGGTTCGTCGCTGGTCACAGAATAATCGCGAAATAAAGAATCGTTGATTTCACGGTTAGACACGGTGCTCACGCGCAGGAAGAGAGGGTAAACGAGGACGCGGTTGCATGATTCCAACATTTATTACGCTTCGCGAATGCTTCGGGTGCTGTGTTGTTGCAAATCGAAGATTCAACCGGAAACAGAGTTTCAGTTTTGACATAATTCAACGTTGAACTCGCCTTTTTGTTTTGAATGCTTACTGATTAATAATATGAAATAAAAGTAGTAAAATGTTGCTTTGAAAAATTGAGAATTGCAGAAAAAATTAACGTTTTTGGTAATTTCTTAATTTTATTGTTTAACATACAAAAAATTGTACATCTTTTAGTGAAAATTGACAATTCCAATATTTAAAAAATCCGCCATAAGTCAAACTCGACTCAATGAAAGAATATGAATTTCATTTATTGCTTTCACTTTAATCCAAGGAGTGGTATTCAACTGGAAACAGAGTTTCAGTTTTGACATATTAAATTCAGCGTT
>SMSR01013706.1:19682-30692 GCA_019453355.1 Ceratina japonica | reverse complement strand
TATATATATAATCGTGTTCGATCATCCCTGGGAAACGTACTCGAGGGAATGTCATGCATGTACGACGTTGCATAAGGATATCTCGTAATTAGGTAGCCGTTATGTTTGCGTTATACGGTTTCAGGTGTTTCTATGACGGTAACACGATCGTGTTCAACGAAGTTGCACGCGTTTTGCGTAATTACTGCAGTAGGTACTGCTAATATAACACGTGTCTCACCGACGATAGGGTTAGCCATCTCGAAGGAGCCAACAGATGGTGCGCCCCGGTTTCTCAATAATTAATTTACGCCCTCCTCTGCGAAATTTCCCCGGCAATTTCCTGCGAATTAAGTAATTAATTAATGCGCGAGCTTAAATAATTAAATCGATTCAATGATAAAGACAGTACTCAGAATATGTATACTCGAATTTCTTTTATAAAACGATTCTCTTTGTAATTTCGTAGGTATTGTATGAATTTTTATATTTTTTCTTGCTGGTTATCAATGATTTTATTTTTAATGTGACCTTCAACAAGGACACGAAATGTAGTAATAAATCAAGAGTATTGTTAAAACAAGATTTCTTCTTCAATTCTAATACTAAATACTTCGTTAATATTTATAATCTATTATCATGTTCCACAATTTGGATATTAAAATAATTTGCAATTTTTTTGTACATAAGATCGACGTCGTAAACGTTTAATGTTAATGAGATCATTTTAACAAGAGCACTAAGTATAATAAGAATTAAATTATCTAAATTAATTATATATATCTTGCTTTCATCTTTAATTCTAATATTAAATCCTTTGCACAGCTCAATATGTATAATCCAGTATATTACCATGTTCCATAATTTGCATATTACAATGATTTGCACTTTTTTTTGCAAATAAGATCGAGGTCGTAAACGTTTAAGGAGGTTCTACCGGTAACAGTTTTAAAATTACGAAAAATCTAAAATTTAGCGTATGAGTAGATATTGGTTAAATAATGACTCTGTTAAATTTTGGTGAACTTTCATGGGATGAGAGAAAAGTTCTGAAGATTTCAATTTAAATTGTTTTTCGCAAATATCTAAGATCCTATTAGTCGGACGATATATATGCATCCGATCGAAGTCATAGATTGATAAATTCTCTACAACACTCATTCTTGGTATTTTTTTCTTGTGGGCAACGGTTTTCAAAATAACACGCCGTAAAACTTGAAGTTTTCGGAAGAATGATGTACGCGGTTTGGTTCGAAAACTTAAAATTTTGTTGCGTGTTATTTTGAAAACCGTTACTCGCAGGAAAAAATATCAAGAATGATTGTTGTAGAGAATTTATCAATCTATAATTTCGATCGTATGCATATATATCGTTCGACGAATAGAAACTTAGGTATTTGCGAAAAACAATTTAAATTGAAATCTTCAGAACTTTTCTCTCATCCCATGAAAGTTCACCAAAATTTAACACAGTCATTATTTAACCAAAATCTACTCATACGCTAAATTTTAGATTTTTCGTAATTTTAAAACTGTTACCGGTAGAACCTCCTTAAGTTGAAGAGATCATCTTAAGAAGAGCACTATAGTAAGAATTCAATCTAGATTAATTATCGTTCAAAAATGAGGTTTCTTCTTCAATTTTAATATTGAACACCTTGTACTCAGTTCAGTATTTATAATCCAGTGTATTACGTGTGCCACAATTTGCATATTAAAATGATTTGCAATTTCGTCTGCATAAAAAATCGTGATCGTAAGCGGTTGGATTCCTTTGAATGAAGTCACGAGATGTAACATGAAACGAAGGGACCACCATTCGCAAACAATGAGCAATAAAGCTCGCGCTAATGTACCCGAGCTGACAGATTAGCTCTCCTCGCAATGGCATCCGCGATATTAAAGGCGTTCAGGCGGGGGAGGAGGTGAGTTACCGGGCCGTGGTGGGGAACGCGATGATTATAGTCGCCTCTCTTTGATGCTGTCCGACATCCAGGTCGAAAACCTTTTCACGGTCTCGAGTCCTACGCTTACCGAAGTTCCCGTCTCTTCGAGGTTCGCCTAGTCACGAAAGGGGTAGAGAGTCACGGACGGGGTCTCGATATCGAGAACGATCGAAAGCGATACCCGAGCGCCGCGCAAAGGTAATTTCCTCGCGCCTTGCAATTTCGCGAATCCTCGAAACGCGATGCTCCTCGCTAATTGCAGGGATCGAATGACTGGGCTGCAATCACCGCGTTTACTCGGCGAATTAACTTCCGAGACGGTGTGCTGAAACTTACGGATAATGCGGGCATCATTTCCTTGCTTTCTCTTTATTTCGTGTTTTCTAACTCTTGAAGAATGGACAGAGAATGGCATAATGAATTACAACATGATTTAATTTTGCGTTTATAAAATTCTGATGATTCTATGCACTTTTATGTCTGTAAATTTATTACGTTTTGAAATATAAATTATATTATAGTATGTAGATATTGCATCATACTTTATTTAAAAATAGTGTACAGTAGTAGAGTACATTTTGTCAATAATGATAGAAATAGAGCGTTTTTTCTACAACGCACTTTGCTTTTGATTATCAAATACAGATAAAAGATAATTCGTATCACGAGGCATAATCTTTTTATTTAACAACTTCTTAAATAAGATTTCATTACATGATCGATAATTTTTTATTGGATATCAATCGAATAAGTTGATGTTGTACTTTTAATATTTATACATCAGAAATATAATATCAGGAAGGGAAGACTATTTCNAATCCTCGAAACGCGATGCTCCTCGCTAATTGCAGGGATCGAATGACTGGACTGCAATCACCGCGTTTACTCGGCGAATTAACTTCCGAGACGGTGTGCTGAAACTTACGGATAATGCGGGCTTCATTTCCTTGCTTTCTCTTTATTTCGTGTTTTCTACCTCTTAAAGAATGGACAGAGAATGGCATAATGAATTACAACATGATTTAATTTTACGTTTATAAAATTCTGATGATTCTATGCACTTTTATGTCTGTAAATTTATTACGTTTTGAAATATAAATTAGATTATAGCATGTAGATATTGCATCATACTTTATTTAAAAATAGTGTACAGTAGTAGAGTACATTTTGTCAATAATGATATAAATAGATCGTTTTTTCTACAACGCACTTTGCTTTTGATTATCAAACACAGATAAAAGATAATTCGTATCACGAGGCATAATCTTTTTATTTAACAACTTCTTAAATAAGATTTCATTACATGTTCGATAATTTTTTATTGGGTATATATCGAATAAGTTGATGTTCAATGACTGTACTTTTAATATTTATACATCAGAAATATAATATCAGGAAGGGAAGACTATTTTAATTTATAGTATTATATACTCTTTTATATTTTATACTTGATGAGCAGTTGCGTAGAGAATATTTAATTTTGAATTCTTAGAGCACATTTTGAAAAGTATATTAAGCATAAATAAAAGCAGTATCACGATGCTAATTTAATTGCTATCAAATTAAAATTCCTCTATAAGTTCGATAATTATTTCTTCAGTATTAAACAAAATTTATTCAATAGGATTTCATTCACACAGTCGACATATGATTATACTTTTAATACTATATTTTAATATATATATAATATTTTAATATATAAAAAAATGTAATACATTAGATTAATAATATTTTTTACGTACTTACACGTTTATCATTGTATTCTTACTTGTATAAAAAGTGTAATACTTTTAATAATGTTAGTTTCGTAAATGTCAGTACAGTGTTATTATAAGAGATATATATATTAGCATTTTCTACAAAGTTTCTATATAGATTCTCTATTATGTGCAAAGTATGAAATTAATCGAATGGGAAGGATAGACGTGCCTGAGACAGCAAGTGAAAGTGATTAAATTCAGATAAGGCGTTGAAAGAGATAGTACTGGCGTATATCTAAATTATACAGTATTATTACACAATGAAATTCGCTAGTCAATCTTCTCTTTTAGTCAATTTTTATAATTATCCTGCTTTTTATAATAGAATATTATTTATGGAATGATATTTAGGTGTCATGAATTTGTATAATGTTGACAACTTTTTAAATAATTCCTAATATTTAAAAATAAGCGTAAAATGCTTATAATTATTTGTAAATTATCATAAATATAATAGAATATTATATGTGGAATGACAATTAAGTGTTATGAATTTTTATACTATTAACAATCTTTTAAATAATTCGTGATACTTACAAAAAATCGTAAAATTCTCATAATTATTTGTAAATTATAATGAATAATTTTTTATAAATAATTTTTCTGGCTTTATTATTAATTTTTTTGTTATAAAATTACATCTAGCCACATGAATTAAATATTCGTTGATCTCAATGGACGCGATTTGACATGACGAAACGCGCCACTTCTCTCGCGTCTCTCTCGAGCCACTTCTTGGAACTGGAGAGGTCGATTGCTCGATTCGGGAGTTCGGAAAGTCAGCTGTTCGGTGATGAAGGCCCTCGAGCCCTAGTAGGCACGCGAACAATGCGAATTCGAAGAACAAACGATCGGAGTCGTGGCGCGGTGAAGGCTGACGTCCCGAACTGCGCGCATCCTTGTGAATGACTCCACTGTTTCCTTGGGAGACCCGTTCTTTGTCGACCGGAGACCCACCTTTGAACAAAAATCGGCGAACCCTAGGCCATTAACGTCTTCGAGCTAAGTAAATTATCGCTTTTAGCCGGTGCTGTATCTCAAGGAAGTGCACGTCCAGCTTGATGGATCGCCAATATTCAATCCGTTCAGATGGAACTGGAGATGGTTTTTATCACGAAAAAGATCGTCTATTTTCTATCTTCTCTTCTTAAATTAAAATTATTGAACATCTGCATCAATTTTATAGAATTAACAAAATTGCGTGTCTTCTTTAGAAGTCGGAATTATTTTAAAGAATAATAATTTTAACTTTTCTTTGAATGTGTTATACAATTTAATTAAATATACCCATAATACAAAAACAGAATTCTCTATACAAATCCATAGTCTATTGATTAATGTCATACAAGGGATATGATATCCTCAATTGCAAGCATTGTTAAATAATTCGACCAATTTTATGGGTCATTGTATATCATATGATATTACTATTTTTTTTTTTATAAAGAAAAGAAACAAGTTAAAAATTCAAGCATAATTATAGTGTATTCATTTTAAGGTAAATAGCTGTACTAAATTAAGAACATAATTTGGGATATCAGGATTGTTTTTCTTTATCATTTTTATNTTTTTATCACGAAAAAGATCGTCTATTTTCTATCTTCTCTTCTTAAATTAAAATTATTGAACATCTGCATCAATTTTATAGAATTAACAAAATTGCGTGTCTTCTTCAGAAGTCGGAATTATTTTAAAGAATAATAATTTTAACTTTTCTTTGAATGTTATACAATTTAATTAAATATACCCATCATACAAAAACAGAATTCTCTATACAAATCCATAGTCTATTGATTAATGTCGTACAAGGGATATGATATCCTCAATTGCAAGCATTGTTAAATAATTCGACCAATTTTATGGGTTATTGTATATCATATGATATTACTATTTTTTTTTATAAAGAAAAGAAACAAGTTAAAAATTCAAGCATAATTATAGTGTATTCATTTTAAGGTAAATAGCTGTACTAAATTAAGAACATAATTTGGGATATCAGGATTGTTTTTCTTTATCATTTTTATAAGTGAATTTCTGCAGAAGATTTAAATTGATTTATAAAAAGCACACTAAATTACTTAAAAAATTTTCTTTTGCATAGTATTAGAAAGATTCGAGCAGATCAAGTTCTCTTAATTATGTTTCTTCCATTTTACTTTATAATCAAAGGTAACTTCTAAATATTTATAATAATCTACTTGTCTCACATTTTGCTCAATGACTTTTACATATACATTAATTGGCACCATATCAATTTTCAACCACCATACGTACAGTTCTGCTCATGTTTAAGAATAGCAAGTAATTTACATTAGACAATAATTCAGTTCATTAATTCTGAAGTATTTTGCGGTTCATTATATATTTAAAAATCCTTTGTACGTTGCACCGTTAAAAGAAACATTATTCATTGCGATTGCCTAATCTAAAGAGCGTAGTATGATACCAGATAAAGAACGAGTTCTCATGAACTTTGCATAACTATCGCTGCTCGCGCATTCAAGTCAGATTTATTTGAATGAAATTGTTTAATCTAATTCTCGTTATCGTGCAACAAGCTCAATTGCCCGAACGGAAACAATCTGAAAGTACAGTACTGGGTGTTTCTCAGGCGAAGAACGGAACTCAGTTGGAAACTTTTTGAAATTACCCCGGAACACGTTTATGCGTTTCGATTCCTCTGTTAGAGTTTCGTGGCAGCGGAAACGGCAATCAATCCGCAGCACATAAACGCAGTTGTTGCCAGCCTCGAAAACCTGACATGAGTTTCTATCGATCTTTCTACCATTTCGTAGATTTCGTGAACAGGAATTTCTTATTCGAAGTATCCTCTTCCAATTTTTATTTATTACGTAGCTTTGTTATTATTATAATCATTTTTTTCAAAATACATTTTTAATTTTTCTTTGTCCAAACAAAAGACCTTCGATTTCATACGTGAACTTCATTTCTGTACACAATTTCTATATTATGTATAAATTTCTACTATTATGGATCATATTTTTCAAACAAAAATGTTTATATCTCAGAAACGGTTGACCTTTGCCTTAACTAAAGCTTTTTTTACTCAATACAGTGTGCCCTATACACCGTATAAATATTGAATGCTTTTTTTTGAAAGCCCTGTATATATACCGAAATGAAGGAGGGGGAGGTAACTACAATTATTAATAAATCCATTTATATGTTGTACAAAAAGTCACAAAGTTCTAAGAAATTGTATTATTATACACAATTTTTTTTCTAATTGAAACTAAGAAGCAGTCAAAATGTCTTCCTTGAGCAGTCTAGTGTTAATTTAAATTTTATAATAGCACGTCTGAAAAGCGAATAATTACGTAGATTGTAGGCTATGTTAATGCAATGGAGATTCGTATCGCGAATGAATGATGCAGCAATAAAACTAGGAAAAAATATCGTCGACATTTGTTGATAAAACTTGGTCGCATGTTTGGTATCGGTCGTTAGCCGGGAGGAATTCGCGGTAGGTGATAAATCTATCAGTAAATGGATCTAATTGGACCAGGCCGCGAGTCTGTGCACGAAAGGAGAAGGCCACGAGCGAAGGGATCCGATAAAGCGAGATATGGGGTTTCGCTTTGTGGGTAATGGTAATCGAGGATGCCTCCTCGATAAGGTCGCGACGGTGTACGTATGCTCTGTAGTACACATACATAGAACGGGACCGCGGTTTCCTTCGCCCTAAACTCGCTCCTCGCTCGGTAACGAACTCCCTTCTTCCTTCGGATGTTCAACGTCATCGAGCGTTCCCGTATACACTGTAAGTTATTTTGCCGCGTGATCGTAAAACAATGTCAATTCGGTACAATGAAACGATTTCTCAGCATACTCGGAACCCGGTGATCGCGAAGTCCTTTAAAATGATCTTCGGGAATGATTTACCACGAATGTGGATCGCGAATGCTCCAATTCGTTGACGATAATGTCCGATTTCCTTCAGAATCAACTCTGTAATTGAAATTTGGCTCGGTTATTGTTATTATATGTAATGCTGATTCTTCTCGTGTCATCATAGGTCGTGCACGTCTCCTCCTACCATACTTTGATCGTATAATTAACTCAAAGAGACGAGAAGCAATGAGGTAAATATCTCAATTTCTATTCACGTCACAATTTCTACTCACTGGTGTATTCATCTATAATTTTCTATATTATCTTACAATTATAGAAAAATAAGCTAATGAGTAAATATCATGAAGTGAACAGAAATTAGGACACTTACTTTAGGTTTAAAATTGCAGATTTCTTAATCGCCATATTAACAATTAACAATTAATTTTGTGTAAATCTCAATCAACAGAGTACTATTTAATGAGGAATTGAAATTCAATTGTTAATTCGAATTTCATTCAATTAAGTTAATTAAATGACTTATATTTTTAATTAGTTAAATTCGAATAAAAAGCAAATTTTAATTGCCAATTAGTGTCCTTATTCTGCCACTTGAATTCTTCACTAATTTTCACGTAATTAGAAATTCCGATTATTAATTGACGAACTTTTTAATTGAGAATTGAAGATCAATTTATAATTCAAGCCAAATGAAGGGTTGGAGAACCAAGAAAAAAAGATGTATCCAGGATTGCACATAATCACTAAATGATTAATTCAAATTGTGTTAATAATTGGTGATTAATTGAATTAATCATTTAATCATTTATCTGCAATTCTGAATACATCTTTTTTTCTTGGTTCTCCAATCCTTCATTTGGCTTGAATTATAAATTGATCTTCAATTCTCAATTAAAAAGTTCGTCAATTAATAATCGGAATTCTTATTATAGTTATAATATTATATAATTACGTGGTAGTTAGTGAAGAATTCAAGAGAGTTTAGTTTCTAATTAACAGATCGTATGGATTTTTATGCATTTAACAAAGGCATGAGTTAGTTTTACACATACATATAGTGACATACTATAATAATAGCAATATACATGTTATGATGTTTGATATATAAAAACAAACCACATAGTGATTCCCGTTAATATTCAGACACACTTCAAAATAGAAAAACTTTTTTAATATTGAATCAAACAATTTTATTTTCCTTGTAATGTTAGAAGACTCAGTGTACTATATAATATGTAACAAAAAATTAATAGGAATTGCTGTTCGTCGTAGTTTCGAATAAAGGNCTCCTACCATACTTTGATCGTATAATTAACTCAAAGAGACGAGAAGCAATGAGGTAAATATCTCAATTTCTATTCACGTCACAATTTCTACTCACTGGTGTATTCATCTATAATTTTCTATATTATCTTACAATTATAGAAAAATAAGCTAATGAGTAAATATCATGAAGTGAACAGAAATTAGGACACTTACTTTAGGTTTAAAATTGCAGATTTCTTAATCGCCATATTAACAATTAACAATTAATTTTGTGTAAATCTCAATCAACAGAGTACTATTTAATGAGGAATTGAAATTCAATTGTTAATTCGAATTTCATTCAATTAAGTTAATTAAATGACTTATATTTTTAATTAGTTAAATTCGAATAAAAAGCAAATTTTAATTGCCAATTAGTGTCCTTATTCTGCCACTTGAATTCTTCACTAATTTTCACGTAATTAGAAATTCCGATTATTAATTGACGAACTTTTTAATTGAGAATTGAAGATCAATTTATAATTCAAGCCAAATGAAGGGTTGGAGAACCAAGAAAAAAAGATGTATCCAGGATTGCACATAATCACTAAATGATTAATTCAAATTGTGTTAATAATTGGTGATTAATTGAATTAATCATTTAATCATTTATCTGCAATTCTGAATACATCTTTTTTTCTTGGTTCTCCAATCCTTCATTTGGCTTGAATTATAAATTGATCTTCAATTCTCAATTAAAAAGTTCGTCAATTAATAATCGGAATTCTTATTATAGTTATAATATTATATAATTACGTGGTAGTTAGTGAAGAATTCAAGAGAGTTTAGTTTCTAATTAACAGATCGTATGGATTTTTATGCATTTAACAAAGGCATGAGTTAGTTTTACACATACATATAGTGACATACTATAATAATAGCAATATACATGTTATGATGTTTGATATATAAAAACAAACCACATAGTGATTCCCGTTAATATTCAGACACACTTCAAAATAGAAAAACTTTTTTAATATTGAATCAAACAATTTTATTTTCCTTGTAATGTTAGAAGACTCAGTGTACTATAATATATGTAACAAAAAATTAATAGGAATTGCTGTTCGTCGTAGTTTCGAATAAAGGCGTTAGAGACATAATTTTGAACTTTTTTATTAGAATCTTTAATAAAATTTTGACAATTACAATTTTCTTTTCTATATATTCAAAATTTTCTTTTAAACTCTTGAATCATTCCGTTTGTAAATCTAACCAAATTATATAGAATAAATAGAAATAAAAATAGAAAGGAGTTTTATTAATAAGACTACTTATTTCTTCCTTTTATACTCAATACTGGATTGCAAGATATCTCGTCCAGGATAGCGAAAGGATTAGAAAAGTTATTTCATCTGAATGAAACCTGTCCAAATATTAATAGAAATTATCATGAATATTTAAAATTCATTGTCGAACGCTAAGTCCTACATACTGCACTTTGCACAAAAATCTGCAGTGTACTTAATGTTCAATTGAATTAAAAATTTACTCCTTCTGTGAAATCGATCGATTTCTACTGGTTTCACAACACGTATCGCGGATCGTTTGATAAAATTTCATATCATGACTTATTTACACTGTATATGTTTGCACGATGCACTTGTGTGCACATGATACGTATAATTTGTGCACGACAAAATATAGGCCACTATATGAAGTTCGAGCACCCATGGTCTGTTTGCGAAAGAACCGACTTTACACAAGCTCTATGTACATATACATATACATATCGGCAAACTTGCACTTCGTTCTCCCCAATGATCGCGAGCAATTCGATCGTAACCTAGTTTAAGGTAGTTCTACACCAAAACGACTTAACGATTAGAAAAATCTGAAATTTAGCGTATGAGTAGGTTTTAGTTAAATAATGACTCAGTTAAATTTTGGTGAACTTTTAGAGCTTAAGAAAAAAATAATAAAGATTTCAATTCAAATCGTTTTTCGCAAATATCTAAGTTCCTATTGGTCGGACGACGTATATACATCAGATCGAAATTGTAGATCGTTAAATTGTCTACAACAATCGTTCTTGACATTTTTTGCCTGCGAGCGACTGTTTTCAAAATAACACGGGGTAAAACTTTGGATAAACTGAAGTTTCCAAAAACATTACGTATGCGGTTTGCCTTCGAAAGCTTCAACTT
>SMSR01013705.1:0-12213 GCA_019453355.1 Ceratina japonica | reverse complement strand
TTCCCCTTTCATGCTCCACACTCTTCCTGTCCATAGGTGGGCGTACACACAGGTCCAGATATAGGGCAAACGACCGAGAGAGATGCTTCGTGGTGGTTACCAAAGAGTAAAAGGAGGGAAGAGAGGGAGATGAAACTGGGGTTGATAGCGGCGGTGGAGGTAACGGGAAGTAGAGGCAGGTAAAGCGGCGTAAAAGAAGCCTTCTCCACTTCAAAGCCAGAGGTCTGTTCCTTCCCACTCTCGACGTAACGTGCCACGTGGCCGACGAGCTCTTTCCATAGTGATCGAGTTCCCGTTAATGTGATCGGTAACGTTCGCTACCGATCATGTGATGCTTCACAGCGAACCTCGTTGCGTCACTTTTGACACGTCCTAGATGTACCCCGTGAAAGGGGTGAGTACGTTTCACGTAGAGGTTATCGATCAGGTATAAGTATTTTGGGAGCAGTGGCGCGCAATTTCCGTCCATCGATGAACGGTGTTCTTCAGAAGAGCGATGAAGATTTGATATTCGCATTGAAAGTTTACTCAGTCTCTGTGATTACTCAGAATATTTAAGTATTCCCATCGATGATCACTTGATATGACAATATGGAGAGAAAAAGGAGAGGGGAGGAGAATACTAATCAATAAATCCGAATTAATAGTAGGAAAAATTAACATTAGATAATTATTTGAAATTAACGATAAAGAGAGACAATTAATTGTTGCAGTTATACTCAGGTTACTACCCGTAATTAATTGCTGATGATACTAGATCTGTATAAAGCATCTGTATTAATCGATCTACTAGATTTTGTATAGACGGAAACACCAAGGTGAATTTAAATTTCAACTTCTAAATGATGAATTCAGATTTCAGAGAGGAAATCTGTATGATTTTCCAACTTCGTTTAAAACTTTCAACTCTAAATCTATTATTCGTGAAATAAATTGCTTTGAAAGAGATATTCTAATTACATAATGTCTTCAGGGAGGGAAATATATTATATCAGACAGGCAAAATTTCTACGCTAATTGTATATCAACAGAATTTTCGTAGAAACGCTGAAGTTTTGAGATGGAGAAAGTAAACTTCCAGGAATGATCTAATTTGCTTTGCGCCCAACGAGAGTGAGAATAGTTTCTCGAAAATGTATTTATACGTGCCTATACATATGTATGTATACATATAGACCAATTCGATGCGGCCTCATTTGCAATTCTAATTCGTACTGGCACTGCAATTTTCCATATAATTTTCCTTTGTGCAATATAAACCGAAATGAAGCCGATATGTAGAATGTGGTAATTGGGATCGAGTGAATCGATTCGAACTGTGTACCTGTCCGATGCACCTGATGCGTATCTCGTGCGTATGCGTTCATGCATTCAGAATCATATCGTGAATAAATCATCTTTTCAATATTTTCCAAAATATGTGAATGTATAGAATCTATCATAATTCTGCCTGTAACTAAAGTATTCCGCACGATTTCAACTTATAGTTTATATTAACGCTATCCAACCTCTTTTAGCCCGCGTGTCATTCTCTCGTTTGCAAACATTTTGGGCGCCAAAGAAAATAATCAAGAAGACAATTTATGTCACGTAAAAAATTAGTTTGCATATACGAAGAAAATGAAGTAGACAATAATATAATATATGCAAGTTTAAGAACGTCATAGCGTCGTAGCTGCTGTTGTAAGATTTCTATATAAAACATATTTCTTTGTATTTTTATTAATTTAGTTTGGCGTAGATGATTGTTTAAATTTTAATTTAAAAAAGTTGATTTACTTGGAAGTCTGCAAAAATAAGTTCGCGAATGTCCAGTTGGATAACGCAGGTTTATGCAAATTTTATCTCTCATTAAAAATGTGTAACTTAGTAATGTTGTCTTTTCATTTCGATCTGTACATTTGCGCTAAATTATGTCTCTTTCATCTGGTAGTTAAATACGTTGAATATTTCTTACGTACCGCCTAATTGTAGCTCCGCCGAGGCCTGTGCAGTGTCGCCTTCCGACCGTCTGACTATACATTGATACATTCCACGATCTTCCCTATTGATGCTGTTCAGCCTCAGTAATTCTGATTGTCTACCGGTTCCTGGCAGCTGTCGGCCATCCTTGTACCAAGTAACAAAGTGTGGTCCAGCTTGCGGGTGTGTGCTAACCTCGCATCTAAATTCGGCATTACCCCCTAAGTGTACGCTCAGCAACGGAGGTGTCACTTCTACGTGCAATGGGGCGGTCACGATCAGCCTGAACAACAATTTCCTTTCTACTTTACTGCTTGCCAAGACAGATTATAACAGTTTAATTCAAGTTACGAGTACCTAATTTTCAAACGAATTATTTTAGGTATATGGAAATAAATTTATGGAGCACACTATTCTTAAATCTTCTTGAGCTAATTTTAAACTTATAACTTTGGTATTGGAGTTTGAAGTGAAATTTCAATATAAAATACTTTTATGTATAAAATCACATTATAAATGATTTATTTTACACTAATTACCGTATTTCGGCACTGGCTTCGCCACCAGGGTTGGATGCAGTACAACGATAAATCCCGCTGTCTTCCAGCGTTACGGCTTCAAGGGCCAGAACAGTTCCCAGCAATCTGGTTCTGGGTCCAGAGAGAACCAGCATCGGCTCGGAACCAGTTTGCGCGTACCATCTGAAAATTATCGATTACAATGCAACTAGGGCATTGAACATTAAATTGCATTCAACAAAGATATTTCTTTTATACTTCTATTAATCGACATTCTGTATTGAACATTGTACACCATTAAAATTAATATAAAATAAATCAAAATTTACACTTTCTTAATTATGCTTTTCTAATTATGTTTTTTATATTTACGTATTTCTATATTTATATGAGAGGAAAGAGTCTTTTCTAAACTGCCATCGTCCTCAAATTTTTTCAAACTCCATAAACAACAAATATTTCCCAAAATTTTTCGCATAATCAACTTTTCTTATAATCTTAATCAAATCGATATCATAGTTGTATATCTGTACAACGTAATACATTATATTAATTAGATCCATTGGATCCAGAGTATCTCCAGAGAGAATGAATTGCTAGCTTCTCGTAGCTTTCAAATATTTCATCGGTCGACGTATAAGTTCTTTGTGACGACATATGAAAATAGAAGTTGACAACATTCCATTCCGACTCTGGTCCCGCGATTCAGCGAAAATTTTTTAAACGTCTGGGACTCGAAGATAACGCGGCCTGCATGATCGCGAGTTAACGCCGGTACCAACGCCAACTCGGTTCCCGTTTATTTTTTTGGAGCACGGGAATAATTCTTCAGGGGCGACGTACGAAGGGAGGTAAAGGGTGCTTCAATTTCGCTGGCTTTCGTTCGTAGGACGACTCAGAAACGACATCGAAGCGCATTCACTGGCAGCGTTTATCCCACAGATTCCTCGCCTCCCCTCGTTTTCTCAACTTCTTGACAGTTTTTCGATCGTGGCACATTCGCCGACTCGAACCACTCCAACGTATACCTCTTGCTCTTTCTTCCTTTTTCCCGCTTTTTCCTTGTACTTTACCTCTGCTTGATACTCTTCTTCCGATTCATTCCGAGACGTCGTTTCTCATCTTTTGCTCGTTTCTGGATGCTGCGATACGTAACAGAGTCGGTTTCCTGGGGGAATTTCAGTTCGAGACGAGTTCCAACGGTAAGAGTGTAAGAAGTTAACATTGGAACTTGTTCGGCAGAGCAGTTTTTCGATTCTGTCGAGGGCTTTAAGACAGCATCGTGGGTCTTGAGATGTTTTATATATAGAGAATATAAAAAGGATCGAAATGTGTACTGCATACATATAATTTTTTGCATAAAAATGGGAAAATTATTGAAAATTTTAATGCATTTTTAATCAGTTTTAATTTTTTAAAGAGTTAACGGGGTTGAGAAATAGTCGAGCAGATAAGAAAGAGGGAGGAGCCCCAGACAGAAATAGTGGAGGTAAGTAAAGGAATAAGTACTGGGCACGACTTTGATCGAGGAAAAGTGGATGTACTCGAACATGTGAAGCTTCGCGGACGGAGCAGAATCGGAACTCTCCATGTCGTTCACCAAGACCAAGATCTTCAAGGAGTATACCGTTCTCTTTTTTCCCCTTCCCTCTCACGGAATTTCCGGATCTCTTTTTCTTAGTAGATCTACGGAACTAAATCTATGCGCGAAACAAGAAACGTCGACCACATCGGCGGCCAACGCTATGTGCCAAGCTGTTTTGCGATGAGCTTGTTTCCACGGTGAGGGGGGTATGCAATCTCCTTGTCTTATGGCAGTTTCTTTTTCAAATCTCTTCAAGTAGTACTTCACTTACTTCGCACAATTAGAAAAAGTATTCTGCTATACAGCATAGTTTTCTGTGTGAAATAGAATTTACTTGAGATTCTGCATAACATTTTCTTTCCTTGAATGTTTGTTTTCGTCGCTGTCAACTCACAAACGGTCGCAATTACACTGGCTCCCAATCGCAGTGTTAAATTGACCAATTGAACAATTGAAACGTTTAATTCATCAACAAACACATTATCGGTTTTGGATTATTTGCAATTACAATTAACGCTTATTACGATTATTAGGGTAAGACCATAATTTATATTTGACAGTCACTTAATCAGTCGTGAGCAAGAGCGTGAAGGTATCCTTGGTCGATTCGACCAGATTGCTATAATTAATCTTCTCGAATGAAGACTCACCGATATTCCGGAGTAGGACAGGCCTGCGCCACGCAGACTAATGACGTTGATTCATCTTGGCCGACGTGAACCACGCCGGAGTTTTCAAGAATCACCGGAGGCATCACCCCTCTGTGATCTGAAAGAGGGGGAAAAAAAATGGTCCGCAGATCGATTAATGCGGCGGGTAATTGGAAAAGAACTTGGCCAGTTTTACCGAGATTGAAAAATCAGTTTCGCCAATGGGATCGGTATTATTACCTGCTATCCTGACGTTGGCTACGGTACTGACGACGACTTGCCTGGTGAGACGATGCATCGTTCGACATCTATAACCGTGTATTTGATCGCTAAAGTCTAAACTGTGAACTAGAAGCTCACCGGTTGGTAACAAATGGAACTTCCCGTCTGAAACACGAATGATTCGACGTGATTTATTTGCGTCCTATCTTCCCATCTTTCAAATGAACCATCCCTTCAGAAATACAACAGCTAACAGATATTGACGAATTTAAGATAACAATGAATACTCTTATTGCGAACAGACAAATGCATTAATAGTCATATCGTGAAAACTACCATTTACTCATCTGAACGCGAGTATATTTGCCACAGGGCCTTCGGCAAGTTATTTCAAGTGAATCCAGGTAGTTGCTTGTGACATCCATTGCAACCAATATATGTATATATATATATATATATTTAAGAAATTATATACTTAGGAAGTTACCCGCGTGGTATTATATATATATATATATATAATAATCTATAATATATAAGCTCTCTATATTATTCATATCTGGCTGGCAATAATTAGTCTGGGCTTCTCCAATGAACTGTCACACGGATTCGCAGTTATCTTTAATAACTCTACCAGCATCGATGCACAAGCTATCGCCTATTACCCGCTGTATTTTCGTCCGACGCATTAGGGGACGCGGCGTGCGGGTTTTACCGTTACGATAATTATGCTAATTCCGGGATTTACAGCGGCCTGTTCTGGATGACTGGCGGAGATACAATCTCTCCGTTCTTGCCGGGGCTTAAGCCCGTGCTCGTTCCTTAGATAAGCCCGAGTAACGTTAATGACAGTAATTATCCTAAATATTCGCAGTCGTTTCGCGAATACCCGCGGCTTCATCTTCTAAAATCTTTAACGAAGTTCGTGAATACGTGATTATCTTACACTGAGGAGATTTTATTATTTGTGTCCCATAATTTTTTTTTCAGACTCATTGTGTACCGTAGACTCTTCGTTTTTAGTATGACTTACTCGCAAGGCTATAACACATTTTAATATTTTTTTTTACTGTGTAGCTAGACATTGTCTAAAAGCAGCTCATTTTATTATCTGTTTTGTCATTTCTAGCGCTCACTACCACTCACAATTCTATTCCTTTCATTTCCTAATTTTTATTTTAACTAAAAGATATGATTCATTGTCACAGAAATAGAAGTAGAATGAATAGGGACGAGATGAAACTCGGTTTATTCTTAGAGAAACAGAAAACGTAATGACATCCTGCTTGTGCTCTAATATTACTTCAGATAAAGTTTAAATTTAATCGGGCACTATTCATGAAGAGAGGTTTTCACTCATATTAGCCTTAATCTTTTATATCGGGATGACAGTCGAACGTGAGATACCAGTGTCACAGGTGAAAGGCTTAAAGACTCGTATTTCTCGTCTGTGACCTTATCTTTTTTATTTTCTTTATTTTATTCTCAAACAAATAATTTATCCAGAATTCTTTTCATGATGAACGTAAACGAACTAATAAATCTCAGACACTTAACTTCTTCTTAAAAAGCTGTTCGTTATAGAGGAGAAGTATTAAAAGAATGTAAAACTTTGTAGAAGAACGTAAGTAGAAAATTCACCACACCTTCCTCACATTCTCTTTCGTCCTCATTCCCTCATTCTTCTTAGAAGATAGTTACTTATATCTTAAATTCTTTTGGTGCCGAGGGTAGAAGGATCGCCGTACAACTTTTTCTATTTTCCTTCCCGTTTCTCTTCTTTTTCACACTTTCTTAATTCTCAGAATACACAGCGAATCTTTTTGTTATCAAGAATTATAAAAACTTTCTCTATTATTATCTCGTTCTTCTTTTTGCTGCCTATCCGGTGCCGTCTTCTATTTTTTTTCCCCCGTTATTCTTCCTTGTTCGTTCCTCGTTAATAAACGTCCCGATCCGTGGCACACGTTATTGCGTCTACACGGCGAGAACCATCGGCCACAAGACATTAGCAGAGCTAAGACCGGCTGAGATAAGCGACCCTCCTAAATAGCGATTGTCGGCCAAGTCAGCCAGCTTGAATGGGTTATGTAGTTTCGGTATTACACTCGATGCTACTACTACATGGCCGGTTCGTGCGCTAAGATCTATCCGAGGTAGATAGGCCATGTATGTATCCCGGTCATGTACAGGTGTACATACATACACGCGCGTATGTATTGTACCGGAGTTAGAGGAGGAACCGCCGGTGACTACCTCGAATTACGTGCAGTCTGACTATGGCGCTATTAGTAAGATGGATATGTTACGCTTACAGAAATATAGCGCCATACAATGGAAAGGGAACAAAGGCATCGCGTCCCGATATTATATGTGAACCGCAAGAAATACGAGGTGCACCGGGCACGAACCTCTGATTTGAAGACAGCGCGAAGAATTATTCATAGAATTGTTCGCACAAAGGAAACTATAATCACTGACGAATGGACAATAATATACCGCAACGCAAATTATACTCTCTCTCGTCTTGGTGTATTCCACCCACACTTTTATATTAATTACCATTTACATTTAATCAATGTGCAGTTAAGAAAATATGTGGAAAACTTCAAAGATTTTCATTCTACGAAGTGGATTGCGATTCATTTGTAAATATAGCATCTGCTTCGGCTTCATGCGCCCGGAGAATCGTCAGTTTGTAGAATTATATTAAGTGTACGGACTTAGAATCGTATCAGACATAAACGATAAAAAGAAGAAAGAGGGGACGAGCACGTTTACGCGCTACGAAACAATGAGAACGGAAAACTGCATTGTACCGATACCGTTTTATCTGCGACGGCGGTGTGCGAGGCGTTTCACCTTTAACGAGTCGTAAACACAAACTGCGTACGTAACAGGAGTTTGCACTTTCGAGAGAGGCTGCGGTTGAACAATGTCGTTGCACAAAAGATGATGCAATTGGTGCACTCTTACGCGAAGCAATTAAAATTTCTCGCTCGTTCTCCGTGACAATCTCGAGTTATACGCTCACGAACAAATATTCGCCGATTCTCTGCAGGACACAAAAAAAGTACTTAAAGGATATCTCTTCTTTAAAGATATATAAGACATGACATATTTCAGACAATTCGTGATCTTCCTATGTGCGCATATTGGGGCGTGTACAAGATGAAATATGCAGTGGTTCAAGAAAGCATTCTAACGTTCATGTTTGCAAACTAAGGAAGGAAATAATTTATATTGAACTAATTTATTTACAACAATTTAGCATTTATAGTACAGGGGAAGTCTAAAGATTATATCAGGAAATTGGAAAATGATTCAACAATGTAGGTAGTAGTTGTGATATATTTATTATAAACACGTGCGATGAGTGTCTCACGATAGAAATATGTTCCGGTTTATGTATTATATTTCTTTTTTGTTTGCTGCATTTTCAGTTTTATGAGTATCGTCTCTGACAACAAGTATATTGATTTATGTCAAGGGTATTATGACTCCAGACAGAAAATGGGATTTCCGTCTAGTGAGCTTGCGAGGACGATCGACGAAAACTGAACAGACATAAGGAGCTGGAGAAATTAAATTTCTCGTGGCCATCCGGCACGCTGTACACGTCTCAGTCTTGATTCGGATATTGTGGATTGTCTACCTGTGTACTGGATTTGTTACGTCTCTCTTGCTTACCGTTTACCAGGAACAAATGGCGGAACGAAATGCTCTTTTATTACAAGCTATCTGTTTCAAACACATTATTCAAATATTTGTATACGTGTATGTTCCTTGTTGTAACAAGCACATCTGACAGTGATCGTCGTTTCTCGAGGGTCTAATAGCCATATCGTGCTATAAATCAAAGGCAATGAAGACTGTCTTCTTGACAGTAGCTTGATCTGTGGCGGTACCTTCCCCAATTGCCGCTGGAGTGCTTTTCATCAGCCTCAATTTCCATAAGATCCCCGAGTACACGTATCTCGATTCGTTGAAATAGACGCCTGCCTCTAACACGTAACGCCTTGCACGTCTAGGATATGAGTTTGCTAAATAGCTACGTTGACAAGTTCACTAACAGATAATAGACGAAACGTGCCAAGGATCACGAGAGATTTGCCAGATTAGGATGCTCAAACCCACGGATCGTGAATACTAAAGAGATTGTCACGAAGTTTGATAACTAGAGACTCTTGGGAGGATCTGATCACCCTCTTGTTTTAAATTTGCTTATGTAACTAATGGTTGCATAACTTCATACTTCCCTGCACCACACTCTAATCTTATCTGGAATTAATCATCGAGATCCTACTATTATTCCCAAGTTCCTCCCACAGTAATTTGCATGCACGCAAGTTCTTTAAACAGGTGTCCGGTGATAATAGACGTCTCGGCTCTAAAGTTGATAACAATTCTCTTTTGGATCATTGTCTCGCCAGCTGAATACAGATTTATCAAAATCCAAAGGATAGTTTTTTTCTAGAAAGCATGCGCGGGCAGCGGACGCTAAGAGGATTGTGAAAAATTTCAACTGGGAGGACAAACAGACAGTGGAAATGCAGAAGATTGCATTGGCAAAACATAGGGAGGACAGGAGAGAGGATAAGGAAGAGAGAGGGTTACGTTAAAAAACAACACGAGACGCGGCGAATTTTATGTATTGCGCGATAACAGTGACGGGTTCACGGTGCGCCAATATCTTCGTGTCGCGAATGCTGCTATGCTTTTTCCTGTGTCTTTTTACACGGTCGCGTATAAAAGTTACTGCCACTCCCCACTCGAAAACCAAACGATAATGGCTGCTTGGATACGAGCCAGCTCTGTATTTTTTCTTCCCTCCCCCACCATTATCGACATTGAATATGTTCATCGCTAGTCGACAAGACTAGTATACAATTATAAAATTTGTCGATGCGTCGCGACGGAAGTTCGGAGACAGACGGGGGAGCGAGGAACATAAGCGTGATAGTAGAAAAAATTCGTTAGGCCGACGAGACGGGAAGAAAAATAATTTCCAGCGAATAGACAAGCACGGATGACGAAAAGATCGTAAGATCATCCTCAAACGGTATTAACATCGCGACGCGACGTTTCGTCCAATTAAAAGGATTACTAATTAAGCTTACTAATTAATAGCGCAGGACCGGTTTGATATTACGTTTTAATTACCGAGTATCATCTTTTTCAATCCGTGTCGTATTCCGGCGAGGAGCGCTTCGGAACGGCAAGAACCGTCCGACGTTCTTAAATCCAATTAATTTCTACGACTATTAATGAGCGAGCCGCTCGGCCGTTACCGAGGTCGATGTCCCCGACGATTCTCTCTTCTCGCGACCTACGCCAACCTACGCCACGCTACGGCAAGGGTGATGCGAGATTATTGTGGGTATTAAATTTCACTGTACAGGGCCGTGCTCTCTCTGTACGCCCGTAGCCGGATATTAAATTTTAGTCTCAGTAAGCAATGCCACCGCTCGCCCGTAATACTTTGTGCTATCTTCCCAGCTACAGTACCGTGCAAAATTCTTAGGTCACCTGTGTTACTCGTTGTGTACAAAGTATGTAACGGTCGTGAAAAAGCACTACCAGGTGCTATTAAGGGAAAATTAATTTTTAAATATTGCCTTCGTGGCATCAGTTATTTGCAATCTACGCGATACTTTTCAACGTTTACTTGTTTTCCACATTCCCTTTGGCTTTGTCCTTACATTGTTCCCTGGTGGAGATATGAATGTCATGATTGGGCAGAAAATGTTGAAAAATGGCCATCCAAAATCCAAAAGACGGCAAGAAAAGAACAGATTATGACAAGAATTGACGAAATTTAATATAATATGTTAAATTCTGACATAATTTCTTCACGAATATATGTATACCATCAAATTTTGTGAAATTTTAACACGTTAAATTATGTCAGGAAAAGACAGATTATGACAAGAATTGATGAAATTTAATATATGTTGAATTCTGACATAATTTCTTCACAAATTATATCATCAAATTTTGTGAAATTTTAACATGTTAAATTATGTCAGAATTCAACATATTATATTAGATTTCGTCAATTCTTGTCATAATCTGTTCTTTTCTGGCCGTCTTTTGGAACATTTATTAAAAATTATGATATTATTACAAAATTTGAGAATTTTTTACATAATTTGTAATATATGGCCATTTTTCAACATTTTCTGCCCAATTATGGCATGCATATTTCCACCAGGGTTATGGTCGCTGTGCGAGGTCGAGGGGACGACGGTATATGGATATAAGACCAAAATAACTTGGCTGTTGATAGGTAGCAAATTGTCATGACCCAAAATCTGGTATCCTGCCGGACACTCACTCGTGGTACGAAAGTAAAGTAGTGCTCGAACTGGACTTTAACTCGATTTTGCCCTGAGTGACAGTCTTATGGTTACTAACTCCGTACGGTTAGCTAACTCCGCCGAACTACAAGCTCTATTACAAGCTACTTAGCCTCTTTATATACCAAAAATGGAATCTTTTTCATTATGCCATATTTGATCGAATTGGGGAAACTCGATTTCATCGTGACTCAACATTCTAAAAGCATCAAAGAGGCATGTACAACGTTATTGACTTAATATTAACAAAATTTAAAAGATAACGAAATATTGTATTATCTAAAGTCTTCTGAAGGTTGTGAACGCATTATTTTTATATCTTTCCTACCTATTTCGTTATCCAATTCAAGAATACTAATTGCCATTCCTCGCAGTGAGAGTTATCATGTAATTATAATTCTTCCTGATTCGTACAGTTACTCTGACCATGCTATAACACCTGCGGCCCTGGAGTCTCTCTTGAATTTCTATTCCTATTTCGTATCACGCAACTGGCTAGAATATTATATTTTGGTGGATAGTCGAAATTATTGATTGTACGATAGCGCGCAAGCTTTTCGCGTATAGAATAATAGCGTTCCAGCAGCCATAGCGCGAGCTCACTGGGGGGCTATTAGCCTGGTATAGTATTCTTTTGGATATACGCGTTTTTATTCGCGTTTCAGAAGAACGGTAGGAAATTGTCTTGTTTCCATTTGTTCGAAGCTTGACCAACATTCCTTTTTTACTCGGTTTCATAGTATTCGACAAGTTATACATTTCTTTTCATTATTATTACTTTTTATTATTATTCTATTCTAATACGTTTAATACTTTTTAGCAATTTTTCTATTATAAACTAAGCATGTATGCTCATCATTATTTATTTAAAAAAGGAGAAAAGAATATCTTACCTCCTTGTAGAGAAGGATAAATGTAAA
>SMSR01013700.1:62027-82243 GCA_019453355.1 Ceratina japonica | reverse complement strand
TATGTCCGCCGGAGAAAACATAATGAATATTTTTACAAGATTATTAATTTTTTGTGACTCTTATATCCCATGAATCATCATTTTTAAAGTTGCAATTCATTCGTTATTTATTTTCCAATCTCTACAAATTTTTTCAAACGAATCGTTATTTTAGTTCGTTTTATATTGCGATAAATATGTCATTCTCCATAAGACACAATGTTAAAATTGGAAAAATTAAAATATTTCTTTCTCGCTTCAAAACCCATGAAACCCCACAAAAATTTAACTACAGCTTTATTAGGCTTTTATTTATAACTCTGTAAATTTTCGTCAAATTCGTTATTTTAGATCTATTACCGGTAGAACCTCCTTAAGGTAGTTGTTCTGCTATTATACCAGTCGAGATAATGATATTGGCCTGAAGAATGATAGAACGATAACGTTTAGAATAGTATTACTCCATAAAAAGCTAGTCAATAATTTAAAAAAATAGTATATTTTACTATAGTTTACACTACTATTGCTTTGAAGTGTAGGATACAACTTAGATCATGTCGAGGATATATGTATAGTGACTTCCATGAATATCCGGACATATTTCGAAATGAAATAACATTTTTAGTATTGGATCAAGGAGCCTTATCTTCTGTGGAATTTTATTATAGAAAGCTCTATTTACTATAGAATTTCTAATAAAAAATTTAAGAAAGTTGATATGTATTGAAATTGCGAAGCCATCCTCTTATTAACGATGAGCTATTTTCATTTCAGAAATTCCAAAGCCATCCGCGGCGCCAAAGGCGACGGAGATCAAAAGCAGCGCCAATAAAGAAGGTGAGAAAACTTACATTAAATATAAACATCTGTATCGCACATTGAGTTCAGAAATCGACATCACCCGTATAGTAAATAATAGGCCCGCTTCGAGTATCCCTCTGTTGAGAAACTCACACTCACCGAATTCATCATCACGTTCGGCCCTTTACGAGAATAAACAATTGGCACTGTTCACTTCGATTCTCGCAGGAATATGCTTATTAACTAGATTTCGGAATCGATGTACTGATTGGTTTCGTAACGTAAACGTTAAAAAATGCAGAGAATAGTTGCTAGATAAAAAAGGAGGGAGAAAGGAAAATAGGGGAGATAAATAAGGAAGGAGAAGGCCGGTGTGGCAATCACATACGTTGAAAACGCGATCTTGTAGGAGGTAACGGGTCGAGCTCTCGAATGTAATCTTTGCATTAGCTGGGCCAGCGTTGTGTGTGCACATTGGCGGATGTATTATTAAAGCGGGCGCGAATAACTTGGGCGGATGCCTAGGTCAGGTCCCTATGGCTCTGGCCCGTTCCCGTGTTCTCGCAACGAAACCAATCTCAATATGCTGCATTATTAACGCCATACAAGCCTCGGCCACGACGGTATTACCGCCATTAAGCTTCGCGATTTTACCTACTGCCGTTACCTGCTCGAGAATCCGTGGATTATTGTTAGATTGCTGACGTTTACCCCCGTTACACGAATTTTCACTTGAGACACGATCTTTTCTCAGCCATTTTCGAGGTCACCCCCCTCCCTACAATCCCAGAGCTAATCTGAACTCGGCCTATAGAAAGAGCTTGTATCGTAGACGAGTAACTAATAATTAAACGAAAGAAGGGAAGTTTTATTGAATAGAAATGAACGACTATTGGTCTCGAAAGTTGAGAAGAACCTCCCGCGTAGGGGCAAGCGAGGCACGACTGTCGCAGGATTTGATCGTAATATACGAGGCGGCGGATGATTGACTGCGATGCAGAGGAGGAAAGTTTCCACGGAAATCAGGCGATGGTTTCTGTTCGTCGCCTTCCGCGGCTCGAAATCAATCTTAATGTGTATTAGCGAATTATTAATGACCCGGGCCGCGGTGCACGGTGGCACGCCGCAAGGGGCAATAATTCACGGACGGGACGTAACGGGATGGGATGTTAAGCGGCACCGAATAGTTTCCAATGGGACCGCTTTCAATCCTTATCTGGCCAGATAAGACTCGAACCGGAAGCGGAGCCCTTCGAGTGGGACGTATCGATCGACGCCCTCTCTCACCCTCGTCACCTCTGCCTCCCTTTCGTTCCCCGGCAAACGCACGATCCACTTTCCGGATTCGAATTAATATTACGAATCGCGAATATACCTTCTACAGATAAGAATATAAACTACGACGTACCGAGAATTCTCCTACTCCTGTTATTCTAAAATTGCAAGCCTGTTTGCCCCAGTCTTCCGTCTATAAATATGTAATAGTTTTTTTTCTGAGAGCCAATGACAGGCCTGTTTGGAGGATGTGACGCAATCGTGACTGTCCGCGAATATACCGGCGGCGGAAGGTTTTAATTTTATATCGGAACGTTACATTGGCGAGGTTCCGCCTGTGACCTAATTAAACGCATTTAAAATTCAATTACCGCTGCCCCGGCGAACCCATGCGAGTCCAGATTGCATTGAAGATACAGGCAAAGAATCGCGAAATCGGTTTTTCCATCCTACTCGAAAGAGGCATTTGCCTAATTGCGTGTACGGTATAGCGATAACAATCGTTGTAAGTAGAAACGAGGCCCGTATACTTTAGCAAGTATTTATAGATTATAGAATATGCTTATTGTTAGCCTAGTTTAGAGCTATTACGAAACTCGAAGTAAATTAGGCAATATTTTAGGAGCTATAGAAACTTGAAACGTGACCCACCCCGTAGATTGCCTTAGGGTAACTGTAGCCTATTCTGATACAATTGTCGTTGAGTTAGTAACAGTTTTAAAATGCACCGTGAGGATTTATTCTATATACAGGGTGTCCCATTTTTAAGTGGAGATTGTAAAAACTCTCGAAAACAAGTGATTTAAAAGAAACAAACTGACACACGTCCTTTAGTGTTACGAGTGGGAGTCATATGGCACTACTACTACACATTTGGGTTTATGATAAAAAAAGACAAAATGACCTTGAAAACGCCCACGCATTAAGAAACGAGTAGTGCTCGAGTAAACTCGAAGGACGTGCGTCAGTTTGTTTCTTTTCAATCACTTGTTTCACTTTGAGATTTTTTACAATCTCGACTTAAAAATGGGACACCCCGTATACAAGATAATGGAAATATAAGATATGAAATCCTCATTAGAAATTCTAATAAAGTAGAACTAACCGAGGAAACTGCACTAATGCGAGACCATTATTTATAAATCGTTAAAGACGTTTCTAAATCTGTCTCTCAAAAAGCGAACTTCAGAGCTAACTTCTCTTTTTCTCTCTCTCACTCTCTCTCTCTTTGTTTCCTTTTATACCTCACCTTCGTTTATCTCAGCAGAACGGACGATTCTCAACGAAGGATTTGGGATTAGTCCCGCGTGATTACACAATATTTAATAATGACTCGATACAGTAGAGTAGTCGCCTCCCGGGACACCCATCGATCCTGACGGCCGTAATTAATTATCACCGAGCAGCAAGGAGGCCGGAATTATTCCTGGCACTAGCCTGTGCCTCGCCGAACCGCATCGTTCTACCTCACGGACCACGAGCTTTCGCCTTAGAAACATCGTTTATCGTTTATCGGACTATCGATTCTACAATGTCCGCGGACGAATCCATCTTTCCTTCAAAAACGGTACCGCATATTTTCTTCTGTGTGACCTACATTGGATGGATACTGAAAAATTTCAGCTTCTCCCAATCCAGAAATGGATTCCTAATTTCGTACAGGAATCTCTTCACTTCGTCGAATTACCGTTAATTCTTTTCGTCGGCAAATCCCGTTTATATTGGCTAAATATGTTCGGATTAGAATCGAATCTCGTTCTCGTATTTCTTTCCCATTTGGAATTAATATAATGTATCCAGTTTTTATATACCCACGCCAAGAATTTACCTCGTCCGTCTGCTCTCGCATAGGTCAAGGGAGCGAAATTGAGCTCGAATTGGCGCGGTTCAATTCAGCCGTGAGATCATTTAATAGATGGATGATCGCGCGCGAGCAGCCACGGCACGAACAAGAAACGGCGAAGGAACCGTTGACTGTTCTATTTCTCGGGCGGCGTCGCGGCCGCGGCGAAAGTTTTCCATTTAAGAGGCTGCTCAAAGGCAGGAACCGGATGGGGGGCAGAGCCATGCTCCCTCCGGATAAACCGGAGGAATTCACGATTACCCCGATTGCAGGTACCGCGCTACGAATTCCCGTTTCACGGTGGATGCGTCCGCGGCGGAGGTGCCGCGAAACCCTTAAATTTTCAACAAGTTATTCCAAAAGTTCTCCGCAGAAACGTGGCAACACAGATAAAACAAGAGGGCAAGCAGCGGAGGGCGCGGAAGAGGGATACCGTATAAGAGAGAGAGAGGAGGAAGCGGCGTAGGCGAGGTTAGGGAGCCAAGGGTGTGGCGAACGAAAACCGGATGAAATACGGGAGTGATCGCGATTGCTTGGCCAGCAGCAGCAGCCTCTCCCGTTGTGGCGTCGTGGGCTGGTGTGGTATGGAAAAGGCAACAGCGGCCTTTGTACATAAGCGCGTGAATACACAAAAGGTCTGTGTTCTTAGCTGAGGCAAAGATGGTAGTCCAGCCATATTGTTAGTAAGGAACAGGGACAAAAGGTGGCAAAGGCTAACGAAACAAAGTTCGTCCGAGTACTAGCGAGGGCGCGACCGTATTTAAACTTTTATTCGAAAACTTTTTAGCGGCATCGCGGCATCCTCCCTGTCGTTGTTCCGGTTCCTCCTGCTTCTGACCCTAGTCCTCCTCNCCTTCGTTTATCTCAGCAGAACGGACGATTCTCAACGAAGGATTTGGGATTAGTCCCGCGTGATTACACAATATTTAATAATGACTCGATACAGTAGAGTAGTCGCCTCCCGGGACACCCATCGATCCTGACGGCCGTAATTAATTATCACCGAGCAGCAAGGAGGCCGGAATTATTCCTGGCACTAGCCTGTGCCTCGCCGAACCGCATCGTTCTACCTCACGGACCACGAGNAATTCTCCTACTCCTGTTATTCTAAAATTGCAAGCCTGTTTGCCCCAGTCTTCCGTCTATAAATATGTAATAGTTTTTTTTCTGAGAGCCAATGACAGGCCTGTTTGGAGGATGTGACGCAATCGTGACTGTCCGCGAATATACCGGCGGCGGAAGGTTTTAATTTTATATCGGAACGTTACATTGGCGAGGTTCCGCCTGTGACCTAATTAAACGCATTTAAAATTCAATTACCGCTGCCCCGGCGAACCCATGCGAGTCCAGATTGCATTGAAGATACAGGCAAAGAATCGCGAAATCGGTTTTTCCATCCTACTCGAAAGAGGCATTTGCCTAATTGCGTGTACGGTATAGCGATAACAATCGTTGTAAGTAGAAACGAGGCCCGTATACTTTAGCAAGTATTTATAGATTATAGAATATGCTTATTGTTAGCCTAGTTTAGAGCTATTACGAAACTCGAAGTAAATTAGGCAATATTTTAGGAGCTATAGAAACTTGAAACGTGACCCTCTCCGTAGATTGCCTTAGGGTAACTGTAGCCTATTCTGATACAATTGTCGTTGAGTTAGTAACAGTTTTAAATGCACCGTGAGGATTTATTCTATATACAGGGTGTCCCATTTTTAAGTGGAGATTGTAAATCTCTCGAAAACAAGTGATTTAAAAGAAACAAACTGACACATGTCCTTTAGTGTTTCGAGTGGGAGTCATATGGCACTACTACTACAAATTTGGGTTTACGATAAAAAAAGACAAAATGGCCTCGAAAACGCTCACGCATTAAAAAACGAGTAGTGCTCGAGTAAACTCGAAGGACGTGCGTCAGTTTGTTTCTTTTAAATCACTCGTTTTCAAGATTTTTTATAATCTCGACTTAAAAATGGGACACCCTGTATACAAGATAGTGGAAATATAAGATATGAAATCCTCATTAGAAATTCTAATAAAGTAGAACTAATAGTGGGAACTGCACTAATGCGAGACCATTATTTATAATTCGTTAAAGACGTTTCTAAATCTGTCTCTCAAAAAGCGAACTTTAGAGCTAAACATAACTTCTCTCTTTCTCTCTCTCTCTCTCTCTTTCTTTCCTTTTATACCTCCCCTTCGTTTATCTCAGCAGAACGGACGATTCTCAACGAAGGATTTGTGATTAGTCCCGCGTGATTACACAATATTTAATAATGACTCGATACAGTAGAGTAGTCGCCTCCCGGGACACCCATCGATCCTGACGGCCGTAATTAATTATCACCGAGCAGAAAGGAGGCCGGAATTATTCCTGGCACTAGCCTGTGCCTCGCCGAACCGCATCGTTCTACCTCACGGACCACGATCTTTCGCCTTAGAAACATCGTTTATCGTTTATCGGACTATCGATTCTACAATGTCCGCGGACGAATCCATCTTTCCTTCAAAAACGGTACCGCATATTTTCTTCTGTGTGACCTACATTGGATGGATACTGAAAAATTTCAGCTTCTCCCAATCCAGAAATGGATTCCTAATTTCGTACAGGAATCTCTTCACTTCGTCGAATTACCGTTAATTCTTTTCGTCGGCAAATCCCGTTTATATTGGCTAAATATGTTCGGATTAGAATCGAATCTCGTTCTCGTATTTCTTTCCCATTTGGAATTAATATAATGTATCCAGTTTTTATATACCCACGCCAAGAATTTACCTCGTCCGTCTGCTCTCGCATAGGTCAAGGGAGCGAAATTGAGCTCGAATTGGCGCGGTTCAATTCAGCCGTGAGATCATTTAATAGATGGATGATCGCGCGCGAGCAGCCACGGCACGAACAAGAAACGGCGAAGGAACCGTTGACTGTTCTATTTCTCGGGCGGCGTCGCGGCCGCGGCGAAAGTTTTCCATTTAAGAGGCTGCTCAAAGGCAGGAACCGGATGGGGGGCAGAGCCATGCTCCCTCCGGATAAACCGGAGGAATTCACGATTACCCCGATTGCAGGTACCGCGCTACGAATTCCCGTTTCACGGTGGATGCGTCCGCGGCGGAGGTGCCGCGAAACCCTTAAATTTTCAACAAGTTATTCCAAAAGTTCTCCGCAGAAACGTGGCAACACAGATAAAACAAGAGGGCAAGCAGCGGAGGGCGCGGAAGAGGGATACCGTATAAGAGAGAGAGAGGAGGAAGCGGCGTAGGCGAGGTTAGGGAGCCAAGGGTGTGGCGAACGAAAACCGGATGAAATACGGGAGTGATCGCGATTGCTTGGCCAGCAGCAGCAGCCTCTCCCGTTGTGGCGTCGTGGGCTGGTGTGGTATGGAAAAGGCAACAGCGGCCTTTGTACATAAGCGCGTGAATACACAAAAGGTCTGTGTTCTTAGCTGAGGCAAAGATGGTAGTCCGGCCATATTGTTAGTAAGGAACAGGGACAAAAGGTGGCAAAGGCTAACGAAACAAAGTTCGTCCGAGTACTAGCGAGGGCGCGACCGTATTTAAACTTTTATTCGAAAACTTTTTAGCGGCATCGCGGCATCCTCCCTGTCGTTGTTCCGGTTCCTCCTGCTTCTGACCCTAGTCCTCCTCCTGGTCCCCCCGCTCCTGCCGCTCCTGTTTAAAGAGCCGCTTGTTTGCGACCCCAGAAATGAAAGAAAGACCCGAGTTCGTAAACTTCCACGCCGGCCCCTGGTTTAACGTTCAAAAATTGTATAGAATATTTCTCGGGTTCTAGTCAGTTCTATCAAGAAGGAGAGAGACAGCCAGAGCGTAGTTGCTAGTTCTGGAAATTAATTGTGGATTAAATCTGGATGCCGGGTCTCGAAATTTTCGTCCCCCTCGATTCTGTTCGGAACTGTTTATTTTTGAAGCAGGCTCGCTCGAACGCTCCGTGACGACGAGCCGTCTTATTCGCCAGCAAATTTCCTCTCTTAGGTGGGAATTAATTATTTCGCGCTTCCCCTCTAGTCTTCTGGACTGATGTCTAATCTCGCATGCTTTTGGAAAATTGTTAACGAGTCGCTTGGAAATTTTCGCTGAATTCCTGCCGTCCCCCCGTTCCCCCTGCGATCGCTGCGAGACGCTCCGATTAGTTCTCGTGTAAAATTGAACGCGAGGAAATTTTCTTAAGCGCGTCGAATCGTTCCATCGAAGTATAAATCTTAGCATGTCTGGCGGCGCGGAAACACGCCTTGTCTGGTTTAGGAAGTAGAGGGAAACTTGCGACGGTCGTACAATTATACGGTACACGGGAGACAGCTTTGAATATTCCGCACGATTATGAGGGGGTTGGGGGTTAGAAATAAGTGGCGGCCCGCCTTGCCGACCCGCAACTATCTATAAAGGGTAACGATACGTGTAATGGTATACGAGTCCCGTGTCGGACATGAATCCGTATTGCACCTTCGGTTGATGCGCGCTACGCAAAATTACTATCCAAGCAANCCTTCGTTTATCTCAGCAGAACGGACGATTCTCAACGAAGGATTTGTGATTAGTCCCGCGTGATTACACAATATTTAATAATGACTCGATACAGTAGAGTAGTCGCCTCCCGGGACACCCATCGATCCTGACGGCCGTAATTAATTATCACCGAGCAGCAAGGAGGCCGGAATTATTCCTGGCACTAGCCTGTGCCTCGCCGAACCGCATCGTTCTACCTCACGGACCACGATCTTTCGCCTTAGAAACATCGTTTATCGTTTATCGGACTATCGATTCTACAATGTCCGCGGACGAATCCATCTTTCCTTCAAAAACGGTACCGCATATTTTCTTCTGTGTGACCTACATTGGATGGATACTGAAAAATTTCAGCTTCTCCCAATCCAGAAATGGATTCCTAATTTCGTACAGGAATCTCTTCACTTCGTCGAATTACCGTTAATTCTTTTCGTCGGCAAATCCCGTTTATATTGGCTAAATATGTTCGGATTAGAATCGAATCTCGTTCTCGTATTTCTTTCCCATTTGGAATTAATATAATGTATCCAGTTTTTATATACCCACGCCAAGAATTTACCTCGTCCGTCTGCTCTCGCATAAGTCAAGGGAGCGAAATTGAGCTCGAATTGGCGCGGTTCAATTCAGCCGTGAGATCATTTAATAGATGGATGATCGCGCGCGAGCAGCCACGGCACGAACAAGAAACGGCGAAGGAACCGTTGACTGTTCTATTTCTCGGGCGGCGTCGCGGCCGCGGCGAAAGTTTTCCATTTAAGAGGCTGCTCAAAGGCAGGAACCGGATGGGGGGCAGAGCCATGCTCCCTCCGGATAAACCGGAGGAATTCACGATTACCCCGATTGCAGGTACCGCGCTACGAATTCCCGTTTCACGGTGGATGCGTCCGCGGCGGAGGTGCCGCGAAACCCTTAAATTTTCAACAAGTTATTCCAAAAGTTCTCCGCAGAAACGTGGCAACACAGATAAAACAAGAGGGCAAGCAGCGGAGGGCGCGGAAGAGGGATACCGTATAAGAGAGAGAGAGGAGGAAGCGGCGTAGGCGAGGTTAGGGAGCCAAGGGTGTGGCGAACGAAAACCGGATGAAATACGGGAGTGATCGCGATTGCTTGGCCAGCAGCAGCAGCCTCTCCCGTTGTGGCGTCGTGGGCTGGTGTGGTATGGAAAAGGCAACAGCGGCCTTTGTACATAAGCGCGTGAATACACAAAAGGTCTGTGTTCTTAGCTGAGGCAAAGATGGTAGTCCGGCCATATTGTTAGTAAGGAACAGGGACAAAAGGTGGCAAAGGCTAACGAAACAAAGTTCGTCCGAGTACTAGCGAGGGCGCGACCGTATTTAAACTTTTATTCGAAAACTTTTTAGCGGCATCGCGGCATCCTCCCTGTCGTTGTTCCGGTTCCTCCTGCTTCTGACCCTAGTCCTCCTCCTGGTCCCCCCGCTCCTGCCGCTCCTGTTTAAAGAGCCGCTTGTTTGCGACCCCAGAAATGAAAGAAAGACCCGAGTTCGTAAACTTCCACGCCGGCCCCTGGTTTAACGTTCAAAAATTGTATAGAATATTTCTCGGGTTCTAGTCAGTTCTATCAAGAAGGAGAGAGACAGCCAGAGCGTAGTTGCTAGTTCTGGAAATTAATTGTGGATTAAATCTGGATGCCGGGTCTCGAAATTTTCGTCCCCCTCGATTCTGTTCGGAACTGTTTATTTTTGAAGCAGGCTCGCTCGAACGCTCCGTGACGACGAGCCGTCTTATTCGCCAGCAAATTTCCTCTCTTAGGTGGGAATTAATTATTTCGCGCTTCCCCTCTAGTCTTCTGGACTGATGTCTAATCTCGCATGCTTTTGGAAAATTGTTAACGAGTCGCTTGGAAATTTTCGCTGAATTCCTGCCGTCCCCCCGTTCCCCCTGCGATCGCTGCGAGACGCTCCGATTAGTTCTCGTGTAAAATTGAACGCGAGGAAATTTTCTTAAGCGCGTCGAATCGTTCCATCGAAGTATAAATCTTAGCATGTCTGGCGGCGCGGAAACACGCCTTGTCTGGTTTAGGAAGTAGAGGGAAACTTGCGACGGTCGTACAATTATACGGTACACGGGAGACAGCTTTGAATATTCCGCACGATTATGAGGGGGTTGGGGGTTAGAAATAAGTGGCGGCCCGCCTTGCCGACCCGCAACTATCTATAAAGGGTAACGATACGTGTAATGGTATACGAGTCCCGTGTCGGACATGAATCCGTATTGCACCTTCGGTTGATGCGCGCTACGCAAAATTACTATCCAAGCAAAACCTACACGACGATCGTCCGCGCTTTATTCCCCTTTCGCCAGATTGAGTGCTACGCAGTTACGCACACCGTAAAACTACGTGAAGAAATATACTTTCGCATTTTCACTACGTTCGTTTGTCAGATTAAGAGGATAATAATTCGGCAACGAGAATAACGGGCATATTTGTGTAACGGTCCCGATCGAAGCAGCGACGTTCTTATCCCGTCGCGGTAGTTGAAAAGTTGAGGAAACTGTAGAGACGGAAAAAAGATCGGGCGGTAGTATCGAAACGGGTAAATTCCGGTGAAGTTTCAGGATCAGCGGTAGCGTGCTCGCATCCTTAAAGAAATTCCAGTTTCGAGCGGTTTTCGAGAGGGCGCATTTCGCGTGGACGAACTTCCAAATCCTCGAAGCTCGAGAGGATATCCCTGACCGCGTTCGACCCGTGGAATTTAGAATTCTTTCGCAGACGTACACATGCTGCCTATGTATAACGTATAACTAGCACGAGCGACCGCGACGGCTCTCCCTCTCTCTCTCTCTCTCTCTCTCTCCCTCACCGACATAATAAAACGCTTTAGATTCCGTAACTCATTTATCCTTCGGCTCTGTCGGTATTCCTCCTCTCTAGCCGCGTCGTCGGATTAGGAAAACCGGTAGGAAGTCCGTTGGAAGAGGGCGTCTCGAAATGATCTCGGCGAGCAATTAGAAGGACAAGAAGAGGAGCAAGCATTTTCGGTCGAATATGAATCATCCTCTATTCTTCCTCTCGGTTCGCCGCGATCCGAACGCAACAAGTTGAACTTGGCTGCTTTTCAAAGAAGCTGACCGGAATTTATCAAATCGCCGCAATTCCGACGCGCGACTTCCGCTCAGAACTGTTCTGCAATCGAATGAGCAGAAGAAAAGTGTCGGATGGATCCCTTGGCTACGAAACGATCGCATCAGCGATATTGATTTAAGAGGGAAAGATCGAGATCGGTGGGAAGTCGGCCTCGCGCGACGCGGAATAGTCGGCGAGAAATCGAGTGGATCGGGGCGGAGGATTAGAGGATAGATAAACGAAAAGAAAAAGATACGTAACGAGAATAAATAAATAGAAGCGGAAATGTTGTTCGCGAGGATGAACGCGGATAGAGGAAATGAGTCCGCGGGAACGGAAGGGAAGAAGAGGGAGTTCGCTGGGGTAGATGAGAAAGGTCCTAATCTATTTTCAGGACGACCGAGCACGCCGTCACCAGCAAAAAGGCCGACCACCGTGTGGCCATCCTCGTACAACCCATACTATACGAAAAGGACAGAGAGGCCGCCTCCCCCGAACGAGGAGAGGGTCGAGAGGCCAGAGCAGAAGCTACGTGGTGGCCAGAGCACAGGTGAGGCTTGCATTCTCTCATCTGGCCCTCCTCCCTCTCCCCCTTCGTTATTTCTTTCGTACGTTCGTTCGCTCGCTCGTTTATATCGTACACGTCTCTTCTCTCTCTCTATCTCTATCTCTATCTCTCTATCTCTCACTCACTCTCCCACTCACTGTCTATTGTCGCTGTTGTTGTTCCTCGATTTTGTTCGTCGCGTGCACCACAAACACGATCGCACACGTATCTACTTGTATGTATTTTACTTAAATTCACCTCTCGGTTGTTCCCCCCCGAAACGACTAAAGTTCTCTGTTATGCGCTACTCTGCACCATGCATCCCGCGTGCACCAGGCCGGATTGATTAAGATTAAGAGATTAAGAAAGACAGGTTTAGGCGATGGCGGGAGGGAGGCGAGGCCGACTCGTAGGAGGGGAGCTTGGCAAGTTTAGAAAGTAGAAAGCTTTTGTAGTCGGCAGGCGCGAATCGTTTAACTCTGCGCAGCTTCGTTTTAGAAAGTAGATCCGCTTAAGAATGATTAAGCAGCGAACGTTGACTCAAATCCTTGGTCAACGCTTGAAAGCCGTGCGTCTCGCCAAATTGCATCGTTACCCATTTTTTTGTGTACCCCCCAGCCGCACCGGCCGGGATATCTGCTTTTCGCGAAAACGAGCGTCTTAGGGTAAAGCAGCTCGGCGGCGTCTGAAATTTAAGGGTAACCTCGTTTGCGCTGCATAATGCATCGCGTGTTTACAGGAATCCTTGCGTAGACAAGAATTTAAAGCGGTAAAGGCGTATCGCCGGGTCCGCACGAAAGGAGTGTGGCAAGAGAACAACACCCGCGGCAGTCCCGTTCCACTTTCTCGTTTATGCAAATAAGATCATGACCCGGCTTCTTTATTGTTTTTAAAATAACGCGGCTGCGCCGGTGGCGGCGTAATCACGCGCGCGATAATTTGCGGTAAACTCGGCAGAGTTTTTGAGGAAATGAAAATTTTTACCCCTCCTTTCCGTCTAGTAGCTGAGAAATTCCATATTGAGAAAGTATCGTCGCTATATCGAGCGGTGAAAATTGCCCAGGTTCTCTAAGCAATTTTAAATTCAACTGCTTATCATTTTCATGAATATTACCGATTTATCACGGGGAACGGAATCGTGCTCATAACGCGATATTTTAGGCTAGGTACATGACAAAACAACCGTTGGTATTATGCGATTGAGCCGTGTTGATGAACAGTTCTAGGTCGTTAACGAGATAACGAGCTTCTGAAGTACTCTATGAAGTCATTTCAAGAATATTTATTATATTCGAAACAGAACCATTGGTTGACTGAACTCAAACCCTGGCGACACATTTATACATGGTGACTCTGAATTAAACGATCAAAATGCAGCAATATGTTCTGTGGTCATAAATAAGAAAAATTATAAACATAGGGCCGCAAATACCATAGAAAGAAGTTGTAATACGAATGTGCCCATAACTATGAAAATGGTCTAGGTCAAAAATAAAACGAAATAGGTCTAGCAGTTATTTCACACCATATTATTTTAAACTAAATTAATTCAATGTAATTTTCACGATATTGTCAAAAATGAACCATTAGATAGTAGTTCTTATTTCAAGAAAATTAAGAAATTTCCGGACAATCCAATGGTATCAAGCACAATCCTTTACAACTTGAACATACTGCTTCTGTTCATCTACTCTCACTATTCTTCGTTATGCTGTTTGCGATCACGATTCCTGTATTGTTATCGATCGGCACATTCACCGAAATAGAACCCTCAGCTTGGTTAAACTAATGGTCGGTCGAGTAATCGTAGCAATCGTGGGAAATGCTAATCCCGACTGATAAGGCATCCGTATGATGAGCCGTCGATCGAGCTCAAATATCAAATGTCCCGGAAAACCTAATTTCTATAGGAATTGTTCTTTCAACGGATTCGATCTAATATAACGTGATTTCCCGATTGAATAGCCGACGAAGAGAATATCTATTTGAAGAAAGAGAACGAGTATCGGAAAAGAGTAAAACAGTGCGAGACACCTTTTCGATACAAACGACTTGGCGCAATTTGTTCACGGGGAGTTCATGGTCCGTAAACGCTATTGCAGACCATCGACTCGTGTCAATGCAAAGGTGAGACGCGTCTCCTGTTCATTTTTATTCATTAACGAGCCGTTAACGGGACGTGATACGTTACGGACGATNTGCTCAGATGAATACGCGGCTTTACGCTACGCTGGTTACGCCTTCGCGTCGCCTCGTTCACCCGCGATATTTTCGACTGCGATCGATAAATGCGCGTGCGCCCCGTCGCATTCATCGTTTATTGAAATGATATCACCGACCCGGGCTGCCGCGGTGAAACAATTTGACGCGGAAATGACAAAGATTAATTTTAGAATGCTTCTCATTCTACTATTCTCCACGTCAGATCGGATATGTCCATTACCTTTTATTACTTTTAGAGACTTTTCATTGTTTTCATGCACCGAAACATTGATCGCTCCAGCTTGATAATAACTTATCCTTTAAAATAAAATCATTTNTAGCGATAAAAATTAACGGGACGACTTCGCACGGAAATCTGTCAATTAACCAACTTCTTTCACGTGTCAACGTGATCGCGTTCGCGTTACGCTACGCTGGTTACGCCTTCGCGTCGCCCCGTTCACTCGCGATATTTTCGACTGCGATCGATAAATGCGCGTGCGCCCCGTCGCATTCATCGTTTATTGAAATGATATCACCGACCCGGCCTGCCGCGGTGAAACAATTTGACGCGGAAATGACAAAGATTAATTTTAGAATGCTTCTCATTCTACTGTTCTCCACGTCAGATCGGATATGTCCATTAACTTTTATTACTTTCAGAGACTTTTCATTGTTTTCATGCACCGAAACATTGATCGCTCCAGCTTGATAGTAACCTATCCTTTAAAATAAAATCATTCTTTGATACGGATGATCAAATGATTGTTGAATACGGATTCGCATCATTTTGAGGACGTTTGTCAGGGTTTCAGAGATGTGAGCGATGCGGGAGTTCTCCAATGGTTATACATTGTAAAGATCGAGTAATGCCAACATAAGATTTGATAAGAGAGAAGCGTGTCATCGAAGGAAATATGTTCTACTCCCGTAGTTTTTCTATGAATGATTCTCATTTACCGCCAAATAAAGGACATTGCCACAGTATGTGGTTGACATTTTAATATTCGTAGCCGCATTGGAAAATATAAATATTAAAATAGCTAACTTGATTTTTTTTAAACAGATTTAAGACACCTTTAAAGTAAACAGCTCATTTAATTAATTACGTCAGTCTTATTTGTAAATTATTGTGGAATTTGGCTGATAANGACGTTTGTCAGGGTTTCAGAGATGTGAGCGATGCGGGAGTTCTCCAATGCTTATACATTGTAAAGATCGAGTAATGCCAACATAAGATTTGATAAGAGAGAAGCGTGTCATCGAAGGAAATGTGTTCTACTCCCGTAGTTTTTCTATGAATGATTCTCATTTACCGCCAAATAAAGGACATTGCCACAGTATGTGGTTGACATTTTAATATTCGTAGCCGCATTGGCAAAATATAAATATTAAAATAGCTAACTTGATTTTTTTTAAATAGATTTAAGACACTTTTAAAGTAAACAGCTCATTTAATTAATTACGTCAGTCTTATTTGTAAATTATTGTGGAATTTGGCTGATAACATGAAAATAGTAGATAGGATTGCCTCACACAATTATACATACATATAAATATTCATAAAATAAATACAGATATTATGTATATGTCTGACCGTTTGACCGTGATGATCTGGTTCTACTGCAACGGAAACGCCATGAACGAACGTGACCAACTGCACAGCGACAGCGACATTTAGACTACAGTGTTCCCGAAGGAGATTTGAAAATGCATCCGGAATTTTACGCGAAACCGATCGCGTCTTGTGGCAAAGCGACGGAAACGTGCACAAGCTCTGGCGAAAGTCAACGAGCACGTACTCTCGGTTTGGCCACGATTGCCGGATCTATAGTATTTTCCAATCAAACTATCACCAGTTGTGAAAATCATAAAAAAGTAATGTTCGATAAACAAAGCTGGAAAGATTATTATCGTATGAAATATGTATATTGAAAGATATATAAATTTTGAATATCTCGGCTGTTGGAAGGAAGCTACGATTCTCGTAAGTGAATAATTTATATACTTGTCTCTGTCGAATTTCGCACGTATGAAGAAAAATAACGATTAAATGATAAATTAGATGAAATGAAATTGTAAATTCTGACATCTATACAATTCAGTCAAATCGATTGTACATGAATAACGGAATTTTTTGTTGGACGAGCTACATTTATGTGTCACGGCGATTGATAGCGATGCGTTTCGTTTCTCAGTGCTGGGGAATCTCGTGGCTTATTCCCCGTCTAAATAAATGTTGGGATCAGTAGGCTACTTAGAGCCAACTTTGACGTCGATATCACGAACCTATTCGTCAAGCTGAATAATTGCCAGCATTGTGAGTGCTACCGAACCGAGTCCCACATTTGTCTCGTCTATCAGTTATCCGTTCTAAGCGATCGGTTCTCCATAACTTCACTCGCTAAAATCAATATCCGCGTCGTGTCGTATAATAAAAGTGTATTTAGTCCGAGAGCTTTTTCAGCGATCAGAGCTCACGTTAGGAATTCGCGGAACGTCATATCGTGGGTGGCGCATTTCTGAAATATGCATAGGCATCCCTTATTGTTACTACGTTTAGTAGGAAATTACGTAGGAACAACACGCGTCGCCTGTATAACGCGCGCCGTTAATATTAACTACAACCCCTCCAGAGGCGGAATTATCCTAAAGATAGTGGAGCCATGCCTTCGCCACCTGCTGGTGAATTGCCTGCTTTTAGCCTGGCGGTGTGCGTGCACGGAAATCGCTAATCCCGAATTCGGAAATACATGTGAAACCCGGTTTCAAGTAGAACGAGATTTTTCTAAGTCCTCTCGAAATAATTAATCTTCACGCGTCTTAAGGACGTATGGCCAATATACTTGAATGATTCCAGCATGTTGTATTTGTTATTATAGACTCCTATTACTATCAAAAGGCTACCTGTAAAATTTTAATCCATGGGTTTTTTGGTATGGCTAATATAAAATCAATATTTATCTTCGTGAAGATCTCCCTGATTTCAAATTTCCATTCAAATTGTGACAAACATTTGTGTAAATTCTTTTAATAGTGAAAAGATTTCGTAATTCGTACTTTTTATTTTCAGTTATCATTTGACTTGCATAGTTGACTAAGAACTAGCTTAAGTAACTTGTTCTAAATCGAGGAATCGGACGAACAGTGGGAATATTCGTCGCGTAAAACGGTAAGAGGGGGCGAGGGGCGTATCGCAAGTAATCCAGCCACTCGGAGGTTAGTCGTTCGGAAACAATGCGCGAAGAGATCGCGCGTTTAAACAACGCGATTAAATTTTATTTGAACGTTTGTTCGTTCGAAAATCCTGCAGCGGATAATTCTCACCTTCGCTTAGGAGGAATTGTTCTTCCATTCCTCGGTATCGGAAGGTAAGAGGATTAGGCGGTAAAAAGGTGTAATGGGTATAATTTAATTCGAGGATAATCGGGCTAAAGATACTAGGTAGGCAAAAAGTCGGTTACGCCGCGAGGAGAAACGGACTGTCTGCGGCAGTTGGCAGCAATTTCCATCAGCATCCCGAAGATTCCCATTTCGTAGCCGGGTATCGGAGCGGCGGACAAAAAGCATTAGCGGTTCTGCATACTGGCGCATCTAATCTATGAACGCAATGTAATCTCACGAGCGGTTGATGCTGCTAATGGCTGCCACGCCAGGCATCCTCGATTCCTTGAAATTTCGTGGACACTCGGTAGTATGAAGCCCCTTAACAAGAACCCCGCGCGGAGTTGCGGACCTGTGTACGTAACCGCAGACACGCTCGCGCTCCCGGAAATGCAGTCTAATCTCAATTTTCCTGCGCGCTCTTAGCATTAACATCGGTTGACCTACGATAAACTTCTGCTCTATCTTCTTGCTACGCCTGATGTTCATCTACTACCCTCCCCGTGTGAACATTCTCTCTTTTCCTACGTTTGCCCGCGAGAACACCTGCCAACCATGAATTTTACTCACCCATTAAATCATTCATTACATTCCGATGTCATTATCATTATTTAGACAGAACAGGCATTGTGTGCGTGTATAAATGGGGTTAGTTACTTGTTGCCGGGAGTACTGTTACAAAATCACATTTTAAGATTTATCTCGTATTTCGTAGAATCGCAGACAACGAATCTCTTTTTGAATAATGATTTTTTAACCCTTAGAATTTTTCCCGAAAAGAATTTCCTTCCCAATTTCCCAAGAAGAAAAAGACCCTAAACATTGCTGCACACATCAAATCAACGGATTTTCATCTTTCGCGTTTGCGTCGACAATCGTAAGACCTAATAAATCCCATTTTTTTTCACGTTCATAGCACGTTTTACAACGTACTAAAAAAAAGGAAAAAAAAAATTGAGAGAAAAAAACACGGGTGGGGAAAAAAACAAAAAAATAGCGATTGTCGATGTGGTTCTCTTTGTTCGCAAACAGATTCCGCGGACCCGTGACTCCATTGAGTTCGTGGCAGCTTTTATTTGAGAATTTCAGAAATGGTCATGTGTCAGCGCGCGCAAATCCCCTTGTTCGCTACGTCACAATCGCAGATACACGTGTATAATAATTGTTTCCCAGATCATGACGCGAAAATTTCGTGCCTCTTGCCCAACCTGCACACGTGTCCACGTATGTATGAAACTCGTAGACTGTGTTTTACCGAATTAACTATACGATGTCGAGAAATAAGAACGAGTATTAAAAATTCATGTGAATTTGNTTTACCGAATTAACTATACGATGTCGAGAAATAAAAACGAGTATTAAAAATCCATGTCAATTTTTATTCTATCCAACAAATAAAGTCAGAAAGAAGCGAAACTCTTTTCTCGTCCTTTGTATACCCAANAAAAATTCATGTGAATTTGTATTCTATCCAACAAATAAAGTCAGAAAGAAGCGAAACTCTTTCCTCGTCCTTTGTACACCCAGATAGACAATTTACGACAAACGTGCGACGAATTTATAAAAAAAAAATACTGTATTATAAAATGCAATGATGTTTTACGCTTTATGAGTTTTTAGCATTATATTTAGAATACGATATAATTCAATTAGAATAGAAAGTATTGTAGTAATCTTTATATAGGCTCGTTATGAATATTTTGTTTAGGACGCATTTGAATGCAGTCGTGATGCATTGCTAAAATTCACATGAATTTTTATTGAAATAGAATTAATTAGAAATTGTTTCGAATTGATGGTAAATTAATTTGTACGTCTCACGACGAACATGCGGACATCCACTTGGGTACTTATCTTCATATATCGAATCTAAATTGCAGAACGAACGCTACTTTCGTGTATTACCGATTTCCTGAAAATCCTTCCTTCTCGAGCGGGATCGGATCCGGTTGAATTTGTAGCGTTCGACCGAGCGGCGATGGTAACGTCAAGTTAACAAGAAACATACCACCGTCCGTGTGTACGTAGTGAGTACGTGGTGGATGGGATGGCGGCTCCGTTTAATCTCAATTTCTCTCGGAGCTCGGTGTTCTCTCGGCGCGCTTCGCCGGCTGACGAACAGTAAATAGCTAGCTCGCTGCGTTACACCCATTGCCAGATGCATTCTCGTTGTCAGTCTGTTTCCCGCATCCTCTGTTCTTCGCTCCCATTCTTTCTTCTTGACTCTGGTTCGTGGTTGAGACGCGAATACGCCGCGCACCAGGATGGGATGAGTAGACCAGGTGAGGCGTGTTAAGCGGACCACGTTTCCGCTGTATTTTCCCTAAGCACTCCGAGTCTACTTTCTCTTCCCGCGAACCCTTCCCCGGGTCTTCTTTCGGGGAGGATATTCCGGCTCCTAAACTGCCACCCAAGACTTTATATTTTCTTATTAATCTCTCACCGCGACGCCTTCTACGTCCTCGAATTCTTTACGACCACCTCGAAGAAAATCGGATAAAGAAAAACTTGCAAACTCGGCGGTTGCTATTCTATTTTTCACAGACCGCGTCGTCTATTTCGTTTGCGTGTTTAATCAACCGCGC